>JALKAD010000204.1:268268-283558 GCA_024500015.1 Ulva compressa | reverse complement strand
CCGAGGCTTCGTACAGGAAAAGAGTTTTGCACATCAGGAACAACAGAAGGCTGTGATATCCCCTGTAGACACCTTCACAGCTGCTGGACCTCATGACTAATTTCGTGTGTATTATGGCATTCCTGTACACAAAGCGGTCCTGCACCTGAGGCTTGCAAATCGCCGTTGCCTGCTCAAGGTGCCACCATCTACATGCAGTCCATAACTACATGGCACATTGTCAGTGTGCACAGATCATGTGTGCTGCAACCACAGACCCAGACAACCTAGATACAACCTAGTCGTGCTAGTGCCTCCACCTGCAGGTGAAACAAGCTCTGACAGAAAAACAAAATCTTCAGGGCACACTGGGAACAAAGGCAAGTGCAGCTTGCACAGTGCCCACAGGAACGGACTCACAGTGCCCAATGCATATGTCCTGCCAGGATGCAGGATGCTGTGTATTACTATACACTATACAATGCAGTTTCCTGCATCCAACTTGTGCACTGAGTTTGTGCATGGTAACAGCACAGAAACAGAAGGCACTTGTGGGTCACAGCCTGGCATCATGGATCTCACTTGCCATGGGCTGGCAGTTCATGGTCCTGAACAGGACCACCCTCACCCACCCTCATGACCCAGGTAGACAAATCTCTCAGTCAACACGAATCCAGAACTTGGTGATGATGTATCAGGAGGCAGACAAGCAATCTGACAAAGAACCACGATGCGCTTCAGACAAGCAAACTGACAAAGAATCACAATGTGCTTCAAGCTCTCAAACATGTAACACTGCAACACCAAAACATGCGTTGTCACATCATACCCGCCACCATCACTATCTGCAACAGCACCTGCCTCCTGACTAGACGCATTTTGCCAGTGCATTCGAGGTGCGCACACTGGCAAACTGCTGGGCCGACTGGAGTGTAATAGCACGGTGTACACCATGCACAACACCTCACAGGCGAGCAAACACAGGGCCAGGAACGGCCGCACCTGTTTCAGCAGCAGTGGCTCCAGCGAGGGGTCGAGCTCCTCCCCGACGTCCTCCAGCAGCACCGGCAGCCCGAATGGCACGGCGTTTTCGAGCGTGCGTGCCAGCTCCGCACTGCCCCCCGCTGCGGCCTTGACAACCTGCAGGTTGGCGCTCTTCTCCATCGCCTTGATCCACGAGTTCGCCTGGCCCTGCGGGTCGATCGCGAGTGGCCAGCGGCGCGCGCTGGTGGCCATGACCGCATTCTCAATCGAGAAGTTGTCATTCGGCAGGCCGGCGGCGAGCCAGCTGCGGATCCTCACCGGATCGCTGAGCTTGGTGGTCAGAGAGTAGTCCGCCGACAGCTCGACCGACGTACCGCCTGCATCAACAGCCGTATGGACTCACCCACGACGTGCATCACTGACCCAATCAGGCGAGTGCCTGGACTGCCACACACGTGTGATCACGGCCCACGGCCCCTGGTGCTCACGGGGGCACTCGTTTGACCGTAAGTACCAGGGGCAAACGAGTGCGCCGTGCATCGCCACCCTCCGCAGCAGCAAGCGGGTGCGCGGTGCAGCTGCAGCGCGCTCACGCCTGAACTCGGTGATGCACAGTTCACAATGGGGAGATGGGACATGTGCACAGAGCTCAGATGTGCCCCTAGCTGCGCAGCACGTCTCAGTGCAACTCACATGCATGCTTCGCCTCCTCGTGGCACCCTGTGTCTCCTCCTGCTGGCACATGCCCTGCCATGGCTGCAACGCAGGTACATCTCAACTCCATAGAGCAGCGTGGACTCCGCCAGCCCGAAGCCAGGCGCAAACAACACGCACAAGTGCACATCGCTTGCACGGTTGTTGTGGTACGCAGGGTGGCGGAGCGTACGGATGGCGGCGGCAATGACGTCCACCGAGCGCTGCCGGAACTGCGCGGTGAAGGCGCCTAGGTAGGAGAGGGTGGCAGCGCCGAGGAGGGCGTCGCCTGTGAGGGCGCCGTACTGCGCGTCTAGCGAGTCGGCCGTGGCGCTCCACCGTGCGCGCTCGCCGCCGAGCCCGCCAATGAGTTTCTGCGCGCGGTCCAGCTTCACAGAGCACAGCTCGACCTCCTCCTCCAATTGGTTCTTCTTTTCTGCAGGTTGCCAAGACGTTTCCACTGAGGGCAATCAAACTTGTTTTGATGGCGCTCTGGGTACACCTGCCAAGCAAAGGCGTATGGTGGGTGCTGCCCCTGCTGCAGGCGCCACTGGTGGCCATTGGTTGCGTGAAAGCTAGCAGCGCAGCTTGTGGTGAACCGTGTGGTGGGCGCTCGAGCGCTCCAGGCACTGTGCACGCAACTTTGGGACACAGATGCGTCAATGAAGGACACTTGCCAACCAGTCCCACAATGGAGCAATGTTGCTTTGCGTCCCTTTAGATCTGTGGCACACTAGTGTCCCATGCCGCCTATCACCCTAGTGCATCCCCTACCTGCTACTAGATATGCAATGTATAGCAACTGCATACTTGCACCAGTGGGTTGAAAACTCAGTCACATCTGAACAGTCATACAAGATTTGACAGATTGCAGATTGCTTCCACAAGATGGTGATGCTACTGTTTCCAGGTGTAAAGGAATGCATTACAGGAGAGCTCAAAGTTTCATGCACGCCTGACATCCTGCAGGCTTGTATTTCACTGACCACTTGTGGCTCACAAAATTGTAACCTGAATGCCCCATCTGCATTCTGCTGGTGAGCAACATCTCATCACTAACCTTCTAATGTGAAAACATACCCAGACTCAATCACTGCAGGTGGAAATCATCTGAGTTGCCACAGTGTGACAAATGTGACAGGTGAACCAACATGGACTGCTGCATGCTGGCATGGTCTGCAGCTGCGGCCTCTGCAGAGCACCTATGCAGCACCTGCACACGTTTCTACAACCAAAGAAGGTATTCCGGCACAACCATAAAAAGAATAGTGGTTAAAATGGCAGCAACATGTGACTTGCTGTCTGGCAGCAGCTGCATGCTTCACTGTGCAGGTGGCACAGCAGCTGCTGGTGAGACAGTATAGAGTGGCTGCTAAGGCTGCATGTTCTTGGCTGAGCCTGAACTCCTGGCGTCATCGGTGCCACAGGCTCACAAACCATGGAAACAACACACTTTGCATCCGTAAGGCAGTGCTACGCACACAGGCAAACACAAGACCAGTCTGGAAGATGCACTGGTCAGGCCACATTCACTTTCCTGGTAGTGATATCATAAGTGGGAGAGATACGTTACAGAGGTATGCTCCACAAGGTGGTAGAACACACTGGTACGATTTTTGGCAATGCATCGCACACCTGGTAGTGATATCATATGTTGATCAGCTGTGAAGAGCCACTTCGGTTGATGGTTGGGTTATGCAGTGTTGCTGCAAATGCACCCCTTTGCATGCATCCCCAAAAATGCGTAAACAAAATCAACGGTGGCACGATTGCAACAGATGCACAATGCAATCCGCGGCACAAGTTCAACAGAGGCACAGATTCACGCTTCAACGCAGGACGTTCTGGAAGAGGCCTGGGAGTAGGCTCCCACTCCGAACGCACACAGCAGCCGCACACAGCACACAGCAGGCGAAGCAGGCGACAGTCGCACCGGTGTTGCTCTTCAGGTCAGCCTCCATCGCAGCGAGCTTGTCAAGCAGCTCCTGCAGGTCGGCCTGCAGCGCGCGCAGCCCGATCATGACCTCCTCATACGACGCCTCCGCCTCCCGCAGGGCGGCCTGCTTGGGTGCGACCACCTTGGCCACCTTTTCATACTTATCCATCGCATGCACCCACTTGCACATGCCCTCCGCGGCGCTGGACGCTTTCTTGGCCACTTCCGGCGTGAACGCCGGGTCGCTCGTGTACTTCTTCCTGATGACGTCAATGATCTGCATGCACGGCGCTGCTTGCTCTAGATGCACCAGTCACAGCCCCGCGCTCACGGTTGCCGATGATCTGGCGCTGGCGCGGCCCGTGTCCACGCCACCACGGCGGCCACGCTCGCGGCACGGCGACAGCGCCGCACCTTCGGCGGGATGTTGTCCTTGTCATAGCCCTTGAGCTTCTGCAGGAAGTCCTTCTCGTTGAGCAGCGCCACGCTCGGCTTCCACCAGTCGTCGATCGCCTTGCCGGCGTCGTCCTTGCCCTTTGCGGGCTTCACTCCGAGGATGACGCAGACGGCCTCCATGACGAGCTTGATGGCGCCGGGCGGGTTGCCGAGCTTGCGGATGTAGGCGACGTCGGCCTCCTTGATCGTGTCAAGCGCAGACAGCGCGTCCTGCAGGATCGGCATCGCCACAGAGAGCTCGCTCTCGCACTCCTCCTTGATCGCCTTTGCCGCGTCAGCCTTCTCTTGCACCTTGGCCTCCTCCGCCTTGACCACCTGCAGCCACGTCAAACCTCAAACCTGCGTCCCGAGCGGCATGCAAAGCCGGTGCCCTCGCAGCTTGGTGCTGCTGGATGAAGAGAGGAAACAAAGCGCCAGTCGTCCAACATAAGCCACGCAGCGCCCCAGTTGCTCGTGGCACAGCAGGCCCTGGTGCAGGCCCAACACACCGCCAGCGCTGGCGCGGGCTCATGGTGGGAGTTGGTGTCCACGCGCAGCAACGTTGTGATGCGCCAGAGAGCAGGCTCGCCACCTGCCCAGCAACCGTCCACGACGCCAACACCACAAGGGGGGGGGTCCCACACCTCAGCCTTGGGCTCCACAACGTCCGCTTTCTCCTTGGCGATGCGCGCCATGAGCTCCTCCACCTCTGCCACCGTCTTCACGAGCTGCGGCTGCAGCGCGGTCAGCTCCTCCTGCATCACCGCGACGGCGCCGGCGGACGCCTCGAGCTTCTCGAGGCCGACGGCGTACCGCGTCCGCAGCTGCCGGTTGCGCGATCGCTTCTCTGAGAGGACCTTCTGGAAGAGGCTGATGAGCTCGAGGAAGGAGGTCGGCGTGACGTAGTTGCGGCGGCGCAGCTCCACCCAGAAGCTCTCACAAGCCTCCTGTGCATGCTGGTGGATGTACTGGCAGGTCGTCACGATCGTGTTGCGCTCCGCCTCCTGCAAGTGCACCGCCCTCGTTTCAATGGCCTGCAAGTGCGTTCAGTGCAGCATGCAGCCCTGTAACTATGAGAGGTCGGTGCTGGATGGACACAGCAGATACGCTCTGGCCACGTGGGAGAAATTCAACTGAAGTACTATGACATTGCGCGAAATCAACGGTAGAAGGGACTCCTGCATGCAGCGCCCCCCGTAGACACGTCTTGCCTACCATGGTATACCATGGTAAACCAACATCATGCAAAACGCTATATGAGCCCTTCTGAGTAGCACAGCTGATGCATATGCTACTGGCAATGGAGGCCCTGAAAGTTTTTCACGGGAAAGGCAACACGAAAGAATCAAATGCTTCTTCATGGTCGCATCTGAGGTGCTAGACTGGATACTCTAGTATGTGTGTTACACGGTGATAGATCTAGGACCCAGCAGCGCCGAGGCAACAGACCAGGCAACACGCAAAAAGACAGGCAGCCCATCGCAAGTACCAAGGCTACTCTCCGCACTCTAGTATGTGTGTCAAGGCTGCACAGGTTGTGTGTTGCCAGGCAGTGGCAGTGCCAGATATGTGGTGCAGTGCATCCTGGCTTGCACTGCACCTGCTACAGATGCGTGCAGAAGCAGGGGCTGCACCCTCCCTTTTGCCCCATGGCTGTGCTTTCTGCTTGCAGTGCCCAGGGACAGGCTGCTGATCACCTGATGATCATTGTGCAGCATTATCATTGATTCAGTGTGACCCACCCAGTGTGATCATGTGTTGTCACTGTGCACAGCATCATCAGGACTCATCTGGTTCACACAGTGCAGTCACTGATACCAGCAGTGCACTGGAGCCAAACAGTCTGGATATGCTGAGGAATTTGTTCTTGTGTAGTTCTGTAACTGCAGATCTCAGACTTCATCAACTGTCATCCACTACCAGCAGCTGCAGAGGGGGATGCTTCTGCTTGCTATGCACAGGCTGCAATCGACACAACTCTTGAAAAACGATCATGCATGGCTCTGCCACGCTATTGCCGCATGCCGCATGGCCCTGCAGGCGCCAGGCCTGGCCAGGTCACTAGCTTGCACTGGCATGCATACGGACATGTTGGATCTCCCAGATTGATCTTTCGAGGCTGTGGTGTGTCGCCATTTCTTTCGCGAGCCTGACGACTGGCACCAGACATAGTCTTTTCTAGTTGCACCGCAGGCCATGGCGTCACGCTTCGCAACTGCCCTGCACGCTTGCCGCGCACACCAGCCTTGCCTTCCAGGTTTCAGACTGACGCGGCCGCGCGCAAGAGGTGCCCAATTCAGTGAATGTGATGAAGCAATTTTATCCCGCCCAATTATAGAGGCATGATTCAGTCACGTAGTGAGACGTGGCACAGAGCTCTGATAAACGATTATTGTGATGTGATCTTGACATTCATCATAATGCACGAATGTGTTCATAATGCACGAATGTGTTCTTTCAGCCCAAACGCATCCGCTGCAGCTTGTACATGTGGCCCGTATGGTCCAGCGCCTACAGGAAGTGGCCCATTTTGTAGTTGAGGACTCGTCTGCGCGACCCCGGAATGCATCTGGGATTGGGCAGAGATGGGTCGTCGCACAGTAAACATATAGTCATCGCGGCGGGGGCCTGTTGACGAAGCTGTGCGTCGTGGCATAGCCACAGCGACATCTCTGTATATTGCGCACCACGCACCTGGTATGTGTGCACACCTGTCCTGACCGTATGTCGCTTTCCGCAGTGCAATATCGATTATAAATACATCGATATATATTTACTATGCTGAGCTGAAATCGCGACCCAAGCCCGTGATAGAACCAGCTGGGCTATCGTGTACTAACACACAAGTCACTCTATCCGTGATACGTTTCACCCGTGAACGTTTTTGCCTGTGAAAGTGCTATGTACTCTTACATCGAGGGGCTCCGCGCCAGCGCACCAAGCGAATGTACAACTAGATTCTAGACTCACATGCTACCCAGCAGATGCGAGCCGGCCAGGCGATCACCTGGCACGAACTGCGCACCCGTGCGCACGAAAGTGCTATGTATGTGTGACTTGCAATGCATGATGTAGCTGTGACTTGCATCCAATTGACTGCAGCTGCAGCAATACACGTCAACAAGATCTTGCAGACAAAGATGCACCAGGCCATGTGACAGACAGCCCTGCCATCATTCTACTGCAAGAATTCCCAGTCCTGCTGCTGCTGCATGCTGTGCTGCTTTGTACAGCCTCTTGGCAATCACCTGCTCACAGATCTATGCACTGCAGTGCTTGATGTATAGATCTGTGTAGATCTAGAGTGCAAGTTGCACACAGTGCAGGAAGACAGCTGTCCTGCATGTTAGGATTCCATGCATTGGTGTGACTGCCATGCAGAACTCAGTACTAGCTCGGGCATGCACCCGTGCCCGAGACTACTTATTCAGCACGTCACAGTGTTGTAACGCTCACTTCGACACCGTGTTCACGTGCATCCTGTTCCCGCCGAATAGGTTATGGGCTCCATCACGCTACCTGCGCCGGGCGTCGGTGCACGTGCAACATCGACTCGGGCCCGTGCCAGTCTCGCCGCACGTTAAACTTCGCGCAAGTAAAATGTTGTATCTCTTTCTATCTCGTTCGACTCGAAATCGACATAGAGTAGACTGGCCAGCGCGCGCGCACCATGGCAGACGGCTGCCATGCTCAAGACGCCAGCACTTCAAACCTTCGTTCCTACCCTGTTTACCGCCACAGCGCGTCCAAGGGTACTCAGCAGAGGCTGTAATCAACGTTAAAGAAGTCGAGGCCGCAGGGTGATCCTAGGATGACTGCGGCGCCCAAGATCGTGCCGCTCTGCGCCAACGCTGCATCAAGCTTATCCAAGACACCAAGCAACAAGACATCCGATGACTATCTCGTATCTTGTTTCGCTTGCTAGATTGCCTATTCCCGTGGCGAGGGAGTACGGCCTGTAGGTAGTATCACCTGGCTCGTGGCAAGACCACGCGCGTCCGTCCTGCCCCACTGCGGTAGCTGCACATGCAGCACGAGTCCCTGTCCTTTCATGATGCTAGCTTTCATCTGAGCACATCTCAATTGCGTATGATTTCCACATGCCACGTCACCGATGGCATGGTCTGCCAATTCCCACGTTTAGCGTGCTCCCTGCTATGTCAGCATGTTGCCATGTCTCAGGCACCACCACGGTGCGCATGCAACATGTATGTTTGTTCATGCCATGATGAACAACCCAGCCAGTGTTGTGCCGTTTGCACAGGTTGGGTAGGCTGAGTATTGCAGAGCGCAGTGCAGCCGGCACAAGCTAGCCTTGTGTTTGTGGGTTTTTATTCCTCCTAAAGGTTTCCCCACTACATTCGTTGACAGGTCAATCGCCTGGTGTCCTGATTTCTGCCTTTCCGTCACAGGGGGAGTGTTAGGATTTCATGCATTGGTGTGACTGCCATGCAGAACTCAGTGCTAGCTCCATTGCCCGAGACTACATATTCAGCACGTCACAGTGTTGTAATGCTCACTTCGACACCGTGTTCACGTGCATCCTGTTCCCGCCGAATACTGCATGCCTGTGTCTCATCAATTCTGACTAAAAACTTACATTATCACTGCTAGATGATGGCATCCATGGGCTGGGCACAGTCAAGGTAGCCCAAGTGCATGTGCCACATATCCTGTGGCATGCAGTCATACTGTGCAGTTCATAACAAGCACCTACAAGAAGCTGGCATGCCATGGCAGCAATGTGCCTGCATGCTGTCAGGAAGCAGGTGTCTCAGCTCAGGACATACTTGCATGCAGACAGCTGTTTGCATGCAATGTGTGTTGCTATTTCCCTTGCTATCTCCACTGGGCTGCCAAGATCATGCGAGATCATGTGGACATAAATGTCTGCCTTGTGGTGGCACTCTGCTGTGACTGCTTGTGGAGCCATGGGCTGTGAGGTGCACCTGTGTGATCAGCTGTAGCTATGTGTTACACTGAGATCAGGAAGGCCCCAGTGGTGAGGGAAGGAAGCAAGGGACACAAGCTGTAGCTGTATGTGAAAGCAATGAAGGATGGTAGAAGCTTCAGCAGCATCAGGGGGTATTCAGATGTACCTCATCTAGGTTCACACAGTGCAGACTCTGATGCAGGTGTGGTACTAGCGGAAATGACCTGTTGCAGTTCACCTTGGTGGATACATAACATGCATGCCTACTCATCTGGCTGGCTACTAGCTACTGCAAGGAAATCAATCTACATTTTACGCTGTGGACTGTGAAGAGACTGCTTCACAAGGCTTGAGCCCTGAGCAATTATTAGCATAGGAAGTCACATTGCATTTGCCCATACAGAAACCCTGCTAGAGTGAAACTATCAGCCAAGTGGTTGCCATGCTTGACCCCAGAGGTCATCGCACATTGCATGGTGATGTGGTGGCATGGTGGTGTGCAGGTGTGAGTGGCACATGAAAAGCCAAATCTGTTAGACAACACAAGAGTCAAAGAAGGCAGTGACTCGGAACACATCTTACAGGTTGTAGCTTGCCTGGTGGGCATGCCACCTCTCCCATTTGAATGGCAGGTTCGAGTAAGGTAATATATGGCCACATCTGGTAGATGTACTAAAAGTTCACAATCATGGACAGCAGCAAGTACACCACAGGAACCACAAGCACAAGTTCGCGTTTCATGTCCTGACTCTGCTGCCTGCTGGCTGCACCACATGTGGCCACGTGTTGTACTGAGATATATGCAATGGAGGGGACAGTACGTGCCAAAGGCCTGCTCCACAAGGTGAACATATGCAATGGATGCACTGCGAGTGTGACTGGCTAATTGGCTGATCCGCATGCATTCGCAGCGAATTGCACAGAGACTACAGCAATCTACAGGCAGCGCTGGCACAGGCAAAGACGTGCGCCTCGTGTGTGGGCTCATCACGGAATTGTGCCAGCAGGGGCATGCGCATTGCTGACCCTGCCAGCATGGACAGCATTATGCAAGCTCAGGCTCGAGGCGGCCACACCTGGAGATCCGATTCCCGGAGGAACTTGTCGGCCACGGCCTCGAGAGCGTCCGCCGGCCAGGCATGGAACCAGTCGATCGTGCAGCAGTTGACGAGGGAGGGGTTGGCGCGCAGGCGCTCGCGGAAGGCGTCGCTGCCAGGCGAGAAGCAGAGCACAACGTGCAGGTGCAGCCGGCAGCGCTCGACGAAGTACGCCCAGAGCTCCGCCGGCGTCTCCAGGCCACGCTTTGCCGCCTGTGGCCGCACGGCCTCCAGAATCTGCACAGCCATGCTCAAGCTTATTGCTCTGCAGACCCAACAGACCTCATTAGCAACCTCCCAATGATGGGCGATGTTTCAACAGCTATCTACCATTGCATGTCTGACAGCGCACACGGGCAGCCAACAGCCCGTCGCTGATTTTATCACGATCTGCGAGTAACAGTGGTGCTGAACCCACACCCATTCGCAGCTGCAGTAAGGCCAGCAGCATCAGTGCTGGACGACATATCTGACATTTCAGGAACACATGGGGCTCGGAGAGGCATGCCTGCATGCGCTCATCTGTGGGGAACATGTTGGGGACCTCCCCAGAGTTCAGGATGTTGTTGACGTCCTCCACAAACGCCTCGTCCTTGATCTGCGTGTCCGCAAACAGGAACACAGACGGCCGGGCTTCCGTGCCAGCGCGCCGCAGCATCGCCTTGAGGTCCTCCCTCCACTCCTGCCGGCCGTAGTTCTTCGAGATCTCGACCTGGAAGACGGACATGCCGTTGACAAACGCCGCAAGCCGCGCGAGGCTCTGCCGGCCGGAGCCGCCGACGCCGACGAGCAGGGCGTGCGCGCCGGGCTGCCGCAGCACACGGCAGATGCGCGCGACGTGCTCGAGGGCAAACAGGAACAGCGCCAGGTTCATCGGCCGCTTGGACATGCCGTTGTGGTCCGTGAGGTATGATTCCATCTGCTCCAGGAGCGCCGGCACGTCTGTCTCCTCACAGTACCTGCACCGCACAGCCGGTGTGCCAGCAGCGTGTGCCAGCCTGACGGAAGGTGCTGTCTGGTGCGCACAGCCAGCGAGCCACCCGGTTGACACCCAACTCGTTCCGCTGCGGTTGCCCACAGCCTAGTGCACATGTCAGAAGGTAAGATTCATAAGTGACAGTACCAATTTGAAGATACCATGAAGCTGTCCCCGCCCCGGTATCACATGCAGTTCCAAGCCCAAGCCCAAATGCAAGGGTTTAGGTTCACAGTCGTCCGATAAATCATGAGTGTCTAGAAGAGACCTCGTTGGCCGTTTCGTGCACATAAGGAACGCCGAGGTGATGCTGCAGTCGACTGAAACAAAGAGTCCTAGCAGCACTCACCTGCGGTCCTCCGGTTCTGCATCAGCGTCCATGATATCCGTGAAGAACAGCTTGCGGATGTGGGTCATGTCTGTAGCCACGCCACCATTGAGGTGACCCAAGAGCTCATCCATTGAGCACCCCATGTGCTCGCCCAGCGCAGCACGTGCTGTGCGCAGCAGCCACTCCTGGTCGGACACCTCCGTCAGCCGGTCCCCAAACACCCGCATTACTTCATGTAGCCACAGCCGCTTCGCCACAGCCGCCGCGCCGTCGCCGCCGGCCCGAGAGAACGCGTCTGGGGGCGCCAGCATGAATCCGGACACGACCCGCGCAAAGTCGCGCAGATTGAAGACATAGTGGGACTTCCGCGGCGTCGGCAGTAGCTGCGCCATCGCCGCCTGGTACACCTCCAGGGTCCCCGCGACGAGCGAGTTTGCATGGTTGCGCTCTGGCGCTGCGTAGCCACGCTTCGCCGACAGGTGCCAGTCGAGAATGCTCTGGAAGATCGCTGCGAGGGCCGGGCCGTCGGCCGTCGTGATCGCAACAGACATGTAATGGCGCAGCAGCCGAGGTGTCACCGCGGCGCGCCCGCCGCCAGGCGGCGCCATCGCCGCGACGAACTGCACATCTGCCAGCCCGCGGAACGCGTTGTCCCGACCGTACCAGCCAGCGGCGTCCACGGCCTGCCGCAGCAGCTCCAGCGGTGGCTGTGCGCCATACTGTTCTGGCGATGGCATGTTCAGGTCATCAATGAAGAACACGGCGCGCATGCCCGGGGGCGGGCCATAGACCCCCTTGCGCCTCCGGTCCAGGCGGCCATCCACCTGGTCCTGAGTCGCCGATGCGGTCGTCCGGGCAGACAGGGACAGAAATGCCGGCGCCCAAGCGGAAGTGGGCAGTGCGTGGCTGAGGTACCGCCGGACGTACGCCGTCTTGCCAGTGCCGGTCGGGCCGACAAACAGGAAGGGGTGGTGGTTGTGCACAGCGAGGTCCAGCAGGAAGGTGCACCGCACGGAGTCTACAGTCGGAATGAAGATGTCGGTAAACTGTGCGCCGTCCGGGATGTCGGCCGGCGGCACTGCCGTCGCCCAGCGCTTCCATTCGGCGGCCGGCTTGTCAAAGTACCAGTCGAAAACCGTCGTGCCGGCTGCTGCTGGGATCATCGGGGTGTTCAGGTTGACATGGGCTTGCGGCACCTCATGCTCGTACCCCTGCACAACCACAAATAACTCACACTCATCTCTTGACGTTCCCAGAAACCCAACAGTTTTGGTGCGGACCAGACAGTCATACAGACAGGGCTACAGACTGACACCCGAGACTCGGGTTTTGGTACAACTGCACTTCGCTGGACGGACGGTAGTGATCTGTACGCAGGCAGTGAAAAGCAGCAGTACCGTGTGCAAACTGCAGCGAAGCATGTTGCAAGCCAGGGCTTAGTGGCTTCATCCGAGGTGCAGCAGCGTACCAGGGGCGTCACGCCGCTCGCGAGCTCACGCAGGAACGTGTCAAAACGGACACGGTCCTCTAGGCCGCCTGTCGCACCCACAGCCCACACCACCGAGAACAGGAACGCCGCCTCGACCCACTTGATCTTGGTGGCTGCGTCGAGGGCGTGCGCAGGCCCCAGAGTTGCCGCCGCGGCTGCGGCCTTGTCTGCCGCCTGGCTGCCGTCGCCCGCCTCTGCGGACACCACCGGCTGGAACTCGTCCAGCAGGGACTCGATCAGGCGCATCGTGTTTGCCGCGAGCGCAGAGTCCTCTGTGGGGGACTGCTCCTTGACCTCCCGCCGCACAAAGTACAGGCACGCCGCGAGCTGCCACTTGAAGAGGCGCTCGAAGAGCGCTGCGAGGTCGGCGCCGATCACTGGCCGCAGGCGCGCCAGCCACGAGGTGAGCAGCGGCTCCCAGCCGAGGCGGTGCGGCTCCAGGTAGACCATGCCTGCAAGCCTCATGACATCGTACACATCTGCAGACTGGTGACTCCATGCGGGATGCTGCTACGGGGCACCTATGCAAGCGGCATGTGCTGAGCTCTCAGCTGAAAAAACCTGTCCACATGTACTCTGGGCTGCATGCGATGGCTGGGGAAACGCGAGAGCAATAACCTACAGGCAGCTGGTTTGCAGCAAGCACAGACATGCAAGTTCCCCTGCCGTGTGACATCGTGCCATGTTTGTCAGCCGCAGCGCAGCGCGGTCAAGCACACTGTGCACATGATGCCCAAAAACCCTTTGTGTGTGGAATAAGGAGCGCGCACCGCAGCGTGAGACTGTGGCAGGGGAGGCGGCAGCCAAGTCGCCGACCTCAAAGATCATGGACATGGTGCCGCTCATGGCGATGATCTCTGAGTTTGGCAGGCACAGCTTCTTGTTGTCATCCAGAACAGTGTTCATGTTCTCAATCCAGATCGCATCCACAGGCCCATCCAAGATACACCTACATGGGGTCAGGGGATCACAAAGTGCTCACATCCGGCACTGTGTCCACGTATGGCAGCTGCTATGCGGCAGTTCTGAGGCTGCAGTCGCATAGAGCTGACGATCCCGCCGGCGACAGAGCAGTCAGGACATGACCCAGTCAATGGCACAAACACGCCAGTCAGCTCAGCTTCTTTATGGACAGGCAGTGATGTGCCTCCCTGGAGATCTGGCCACGTGACGTAAGGTGGGGCCTACCATTTTCGGTCGGGGGAGGGGTCAGAGGCCAGCTGGCGGAACGTCATGCCTAGCACGCCGTCCTTCCACTCCTGCGTCGCCCGGTCAGATTCTCCATACAGCTGGCCCATGGTGACGGCCTTGGGGTTGATTGTGCGTGTCTGGACATTCTCGAACAATGGCCCTTGAATACCAGCTGCTTTGAGATCTGATAGGGCGCCTGCCAGGACCTGCAACGAGGGGGTGACGTCGCCGGCTGACTTAGCCATTGTATGAGCGCTGTGGCATGTGTTGCACGGGGCTGGCAACGTCTTCGTCACTGAAGCATCCCAAGCAAGATAGGCACGGTTGCATACAGTTTGAGACGTGCTTTGGATGACTTTCTGTCCAACTGAGGCCAATCATGGATGAGTGAGCAGGGACGGAACAAGTGAGTGCACACGCTGCGGGCTGAACGATCACCTCCTGGGGATGGCATCCTTGAAATGATGCAGTTGCGCAGTCTGACCTTGCGCACTGTCACCCATGCACTCGCTTTTCACCACACAACAGGCAGATGCAGGACTAACGAATTCCCACAAGCACAGACAGCCTGCACCTTGCAGTGAAAGAGAACCCTCTTGAGCAACCCTTGCAGACGTGGCAATATCAGGCTCTTCTGACATCGACTACTAAGGCAGCCCAAACTTTGAAAGCGCACCTTCAATGAGCAGGACTTGCCGGAGAAAGGCCGTCCTACGACCATCAGGCCGTGCCGAACAACCACCATTTCGTACAGCTGGATGGTCTTGCAGACAAAGTACTCAGTTGCTTGGAGCTTCATGTCCGTGCAGCGCTGCCCGATGGCCCTCTCAAGGTTGCTGTGATCGGGCGCAGGTGGTGGCACCCCCGGGAACAAGTCGGCCAGGATGGCACGGAACAGGGGCACATCGTGGCTGAGGAACTTACATAGGTTCACATCGGTGATGGCACGCAGGACGAGCTCCAGCTCTGGAGCCTCAGGCTGGGCTGTTTTGAGATTCCCGGCAGCACGCAGCACCGCCATCACCGCACGCATACCTGTACATGCACCAGTGGGCTCAACATGATCCGCCTATTGCAGCAGACTGATTCTAATGACCTGGTTGTGACAATTTCTACCAGAATCAGATGGGTTTCCCCCTGCCAGAGCATCTACAAGCATGAGGTGGTCACTGGCTGCTGACTGACATCAAAGCCCCTCCCATGCGAGTACGTCAGGCCTCCCTACCTCTGGGTCAGCCGCTGGCTG
>JALKAD010000204.1:230992-242944 GCA_024500015.1 Ulva compressa | reverse complement strand
AGCCGCTCGACTGGTGGCGGTTAGAACGGTTGGCACCGACCTAGCCGCCGGCGGCCACGTGTGGAAGCGCTGCTCCAGGACGGATGAGCACCTCCACCATGGCCGTCAGAGGGTGCAGCCTATGCTACCTGCCCTTGCGGCAAACTGGTACTCGAGTACGGCCCTGCCGCGGCCCTGGCCATCCACAAACGCCGAAGAATGGCTCATGCATTTACTTCTTCAAAGCTTCAAATCTGATAGTATCAGAACGTGTGACACCAGAGTTGGTACCTCTGACGCATCAAACTCAACGGGGCCGGTACCAGGTGACTTGTACGCGTGCATGCCACTAGTTGGCAGTGATCCAGCCACGTGACCGCCGGTGCCTCGTCTCAATGCTCCCGTTGCCGTGCTGCGCCTATCAGCACATGAACGAAAAACCCAGCAGAAGACGGGCCATTCACCAGATGCGATCCGGTGTCCCTATCTGCGAAGACTTTGCTCTATCATCGTATGTGCTGCGTTAGACAATGCCGAGCAAACGAACTGTGAGAGAGGGCGAACGCTTCAAATGTCCGTATCCGGGGTGTAAACGTAGCTTTGCTGAGCTGTGGCGGCTTAAAGTGCACTATCGAGCGCCCCCAGACGTTCGCGGGTCAGGCAAAGAACGCGGTCATGGGCAAGAGCTGTCTCACTGCCCACAGTGCGGCGCGCGGCTGCTACCAGGAAAACATCATATTCAATGCTCAGGAGCTAGAGCTAAACGAGCTGAGGTGCGCGGCTGTTTGGCTGTCAGTGATGTCACGCTCAACCTGAACACTGCTGCCCGCATTTCCATTCCTTGATCATCAACGCCACGACACAAGTAATCCAGGCGCCCCAGCCATATTTATCGAGAATTGAAACGTTATGTAGCCAACTTGGTTTTGTTGGCTGTGTGCTCGCGTATTTGCTTCATGCCGCGACGCTACAGTTGACAGATTCCAATGGTTTCTCAAGGCTCGCAGACGAAACGACTATCTATGCATGTCTATAAGTCCTGATCCCCCTGAGTGATCTGCTTTGTTGGCTATGATTTCCCAAAACCTGATGCCCTGGATCGTTGTGATCGGTTCGGTGCGCAGGCACACATGTCCCTCATACTCACAGAGGACATGTAATCGTTTCACTCCATTAGATTATGCCTGTGGGTACATTTGGTTGTTTTCTTGGGTCGCAGTGGCAATCACGCCCGGGATAAGGGGCGTACAGCACAGGAGCACGCGCGACCGCCGCTAGAAGTCACCGGTCAGTTAAAATAAGCTTTAAAATGCCTATTATCTAGCTGGCTCTGGCATGAATGTTAGAAGTGGCCTTGTGATAAACTGATGATCCATTGGTGTAGTGAGCCCGCCGAGTCGACGTGGCATGACCCAGGTCCGCCTGGCTTCTCGCGCACAGCATGCCAGCATTTCAGCAAAGTAGCTGTTTGAATACTTGCGCAGGGGCGTGGTGATGCTGGTCTTCTGTGTACAATGCGACTGAAATCCGGACTTGGCATTTTCGCGCATGATCTGATGCGAATGTTGCCAAACCGCATAAGAACCGCTCCTGAATAGCACAAGGAACTTAATGGCCATTATTTTCCTGAATTGATGCGCTGTTGTGGCTGACATGCGTTTGACCAGGGCACCGTCTCGTACAGCGTGCGTTGCTTGGACATCGACTGCGACCGTTGTCAGATCAACGCATATCACATGTGTTGTGTTTGCTCGATGTATTCAGCTTTAATATCGGCGTGGTCGCCATGTGCTCGCCCGGATAGCGTCGCGCGCCCTCCGTGCAACTGCCATTACTTGTCACTGTGCATTGCTTCCACTGTAACTCGGCTGTGAGCCCAACGTCACAAATCGGCGCAGGCGGAGAAGCAGGCTCAAGCACAAGCGGCTGCAGCAGCTGTAGGCAACCCCGGTGCTCCTGAGCTACGCCAAGTGAAGTGGGAGCATGGCCAACTGCAATATCAAGTGGGCAAAGGCCCCGATGGCATGATGTACGGATCCAACCAAGCCCCCAACACATCAAGCACCAACGACCTGTGCGCCTTCTCTCCCTCCACGACCTGACTGTGGGTGCACGAGGCTGTGTGTACATGACTCGGGTGTGTTATCAGCACCACCCAGGAGCCCGCCGGCCGCCATGTTGTGACCGCTGATGGGCGACCTGGCTGCAGGTGGTCCAGCAACCCAGGCCTGCCCCACGCAGTGCAAGTCTCCACAGCTCTCGGCGTCCCGGGCGGCCATGTGCCCCCGCACCAGATGCGGCGCCTGCTGGCCGCCGAGGGCAACGGCTGGGGCCGGCAAGGCGTCCTCTTGAGCCCCGGGCCCTCCGTCAGCCCCCACGGACACGCCCACAGCCACATCATGCCCTTCCAGATGCACTCGCACCACGCATACACAAACACCATCGTCCGCGAGGCCGTCCCAGGCAACCCCAACGCAGCGCACTGCTGCCTGCAGACCGACCTCTGCGGCGCCACCTGGCCGCTCAACCAGCCGTTCCCGGTGCCGCAACCACAGCAGGCAGTGTACCACACGCAGCAGGGCGGCTACGCGATGATCGCGCACGGCCCGGGCAACTGGGACGGCATGGGCCCGTCGTACGGCAGCGGTGCGCTGCCGATGGGCGTGCAGTTCGCCTCCGCCCCCGCCAGTGAGTGCGCCCCTCAGACCCTCACACAGATGTCAGCCAACCCCTCCTCCGCACAAACGCACTGCGCGATGACCGTCAGCGTCGGCGGCGGCGACACCGCCGCCGCTGCGCCGTCCGGCGGCGCCGCCCCCGGCGGCAGCGGCGCCCTCGGCGCCGCCTTCCCCGGGGACATCTCCGGCGTGCACATGGTCAAAGCAGAGTCCACCGGCGGCCCGGATCTCATGTGTAACGTCAAGATGGAGCGTGGCGGCGGCACGGACTGCCTCGCGGGCCTCCCGGTCCCCCCCTCCCCCCCCTCGTCCCCCCCCCCCGAGCTCGTCGACATGCTCTTCGACTTTGACAAGTTTGACGACCTCGACGACCTTGAGAGCTTCGACGCCGCGGGCGCCGGCGCCGCTACCTGCGGCGGCGGTGGCGCCGCGTCCGGCACGACAGGCTTTGGCGACCTCGACGACGTGCTGGGCATGGGCGGCGCCGACGTGACAGACACGAGCGAGCTGTTCAAGATCTTTACGCCCGACGTGCACGGCATGCCGACGATGACGACGCACCTCCACCAGCGCATGGCGTCGGAGCAGAGCGGCGAACTGCCTTGGCCGCTGGACGACATGGACGCGGGGGGCGCAGCAGGCAGCATGGCCAGCGGCATGTCCGCAGACTACGGCGACGGCGAAGGCACGTCGTCGGCGAAGCGGCTGCGCGTGGATGACAGCGGCGCGATGCTGTTGTCTCGCGTGCCCGCGTCGCACATGGCGGGCTGAGCGGCCGCTTTGTGCGTGCCGCCGTGAGGCCGGCTGGAGGGCTGTGTTGAGAACCGAGTGCACTGCTCGCAATCCTCATGCATGCGCTGCGCACGCAACGAGCCTGCTGTGCGCGCATGCGTTTGGGATGCGCGGAGCTATGCTGGCGGCTGAGACTGAGCATGCATGGCGTCGCACAGACTGACGCCACCGTGATGGTCTCCCGGTCCGAGCGGTCCGGCTGGGCCAGTATTCGTGTCCGGCTGCGAGATGTCCAGTATCGTTTGTGCCGAAAGCTTCGCCGGCAGTCCTGGCGCGTTTGCACGTGGGCCATGTGCTGCCTCAGCGCAGGTCGCTCGTGCGCCCCAGGGGTGATTGCGGGGCTGGAAGTTGCGGGTGGGAGTGGGCTTGCCGGCTGGCGTGAGGCGCGATTTGGGGCAACTCCGCGCAGCACAGCACAGCACAGCACAGCGCAGCAGCGCCGGAAGGCCACAGCGTGTATACAGGCTTTGATTCGAAGAGATGATGCGAGGCTTTCATGTGGGGAGATGTGTTTGGCTGCCCGCATGTGTGCACATTGCGGGGCTGATGCCGAGCCATGTGCAGGTGTGTGCACACAGGCCCGGTGCGGCGTGGGTGGCAGCGGCGAATGCGCTGTGGCCGCTGCGGCCACAGCGCACCCACCGCGGGCTGCTGCCTCGTGGTGGCTCTGCAGCCCGGTGGACGTTGCCCTTTTTGTGTCGGCAATGGCGTTACGCCGAGAGTCGTGAGACGGCGGTTGCGTGGTCCATCGGGCAGCAGGGCTGCTGCGTGGCGAGAGTGAACTTGAATGTGGGGCGGGTGGGGCGGTGACGTGTTGCGGGCAGGGTCGATTTCCAGTGAGTTCTGCAATTGTATACAATGCGTGAGATGTAATACCGAATCGGTCCCTCGTCCAGTGTACCGGTGTTCTTCAACAGTCCAACAGTAGGCGCACTGCTTGCAGGGTATGTGATCCTGCCAGAATCCATGACTACTGTAACTGTCACACTGGCAGAGCAGGATGCCAAGGCTGTCCCAGGAGTGTGCTGTGCCAAACATGTGCTGGAGCTGTAACAATGTGTTCTTGGAACCACCTCCAGTACACAGTATCAAATTTACATGCAATGCCACAGGCTCAGAACCACCCAGGCTTGACTTCGATGCTGGAAAGGCAGCTGCAACTTGGCGTGTGCGCGAAGATAGTATACTATCTGTTTCGTGGTCAATTCTGTGGGCACACCTGGCACTGCACTGTCATCATGATGACAGCGTGAGCCTGCATGCAGTCGCCAGAGGCTGTGGGCATGACATGGCTGGTCCAGGCTGCAGCAGGGCGTTGCATTGGGTGACACAAACAGTGAATCGATCCTGGTGAGACACAACTGCCACTGGCAGCGCGCGATTGCCTCTGCTGCAGAGGCTCTGCAGAGGTCTGACATACAACCAGGTGTCCAGTACCATGATCAATGCGCATGAGTCAATCGGCTGGGCAAGAAATGGTACCGCCCTACATGATCAGGATCGTGAGTGCGCGGGAAATTACGAAATTAATTATGTCAACAGGCTGAGCGTTTTGGCACGCTCGGGTGGAAACCTGGTGGATGACTGCCTACATTACGTACTGTGACGTGCGATTAGTGGCGGCGAGTCACGTGCCCGCCGGACTGTCGTATGCCGCGGACAACTCCGACCAAGGTACATATCGCGTCTCCCCCCTCATGGACGACGAGATAAATTTTTTTTTTATACAGTCGTGCTTGATCCAGATGCGGGTTCGGGGATCTGTGACAGCGCACCGCATTGGGCGCCCAGGCCTCGTTTGCATGGTGCAAGCTTGAGCACGTGCATGACAGGCTACCCCGTCCATGAAAGGCTGATAGGTCGCCACGTGATCGCTGCAGCACCCTGCGGGGCACCCGTGCAAGGCCGCCTCGCGCGCGGGCTCCAGGGAGGGTCGTCCGCAAGGGCGCTGTGCATCTCGGCAACGACACACTAATGCGATCGCCCCGAACACCCCTGTAAACTGTAGCACTGCCCCGGCAAGGCCTGCACATGCATCAACCGCAAGCTATGCAACTGTCAACTTTCGCATGACTCGCTTTGAATGCAGTTTGCAAGTAAATACTGTCAATGACGGCACCAGACTAGTCTGGTTGCAAGTTACTTTGTTTTTCTGCTGCTGCACGCTCTGGACTCGCTGCGATTTGGGGGCCGTCGGTGCATGCTGCTGCAGGGCGGTTGATATCAATCCTGCCCATGGCCAGCCTCCATGGACGTGCGCGTGCGTGCCACTGTTGATCCATACGAGAGTACACTGTTGATCCCTACGCCACCATGTGTCTTACCGTCCATAGGTTCATGGACAGCTCCTAGGCCTGCGCGGTCACCACCGGTACGCACACGAGCGCGCGCTCCACCAGGAGAGTTCCGTCTCTGTGTTTGAGCCTGTCTGCTGGCATGGCGCTGACCTGGTGAGCTGTGGTCAGCTGTGCAATTGCTTGAGTGCTGCTCCAAGTCAGCATGGGTCCACACTTGTGCAGCACCCATACCTGGCTGCCCACAGTGTCAGCACTGCAGTGGTGCAGCAGGGACAGTGATAGCATTGACTATCACTGCTTGTCATAATCACTGACTAAGGCATCCCTGCTCAATTGCCAACACGGCAGCCCGCTTTCACAGTCTGCTTTTGTAGAGTAATGTACTATACAAACAAGAGTAATATTCAGGCAGTTGATCATGCCACCTATTTCAGATACCATACTCGGCTTTTCCACAGTCCACAAAATGCACATTGCTCTGCTCCAACTCCTGCCTTCCGACCCTAGGCCTGCCACTCAGATGACGTAGGCCTACCCTCTGGATCAGCTCTCTCCACATGATATTGCTGCCGTGTTGCAATAACCATGGTCACATGATACAGGGCAGGCCAACTGAGCCTGGTTCATCTTTATCCCGTTACAGGTATACACTGCTGTACCTGGGCTTGTGCGTTGATCTACTTGTAACACTGCTTCACACAGTCCACTGCAGGAGCTAGCCCAGTCACTGGCTGTCATAGCTATCAGGATTGAGCAAGTTTGCGGTCGGTGAGGGAGCACACGCTCCCCTGCCCGGCTGCTGCATGTGATACACATAGTCTGGTGTGCCCATCTGTGCCCTTCCACCACGCAGCAGCATGGCACACATGGCAGCGTGCTACACATACCCGATACCGTCGAACAGACCCGCAAAGGTGGCCGCCAGCCGGCGCGCCACCGGCGCCACCTCCGGCTGCCGCGCGGCGCACGCCGCCGCGACGCCGCTGAGGCAGATGCGCCAGTCCTTCAGCAGCCCATAAACGTCGTCCTCGCGCATGCCCGACGTCGCGACGGCAGCCTTGAAACCGCCGCGGCCGCTGCAGCCGGCGCTGCCCTTGTAGAACAGCACAGCGTAGTTGCTCAGCGGCACGGCCAGCGGCAGAACCGGCATCTCGCCTGCCATGCCCTGCACAGCCACAGCGCCTCCTCACCACCTTGCTCAACCAATCACTGGCAGTTGTCCCGACATCATCCATGCCTGGGGCATGCAGCACATGTACATTTGCGTAGACTTGTTGGGGCTACCGTGCATGCTGTGCATGCTTTGACTCTGCTGGGCGCCGCTCCAAGCAACTTGTCGGCACTGGACAACACAGCATTGCATGCGCGCTGTGCTGGTAGCTCCATGCTGGGCATTAGCACGCAGCACGCAGCACACACCTGCAGGGAGGACTCCATCATCTCCTCGAGCTCCTGTGCGCTCTCGAAGTCGTCTCCCAGTCGGTACCGCGCCGAGAACGGGCTGCGCACGACGGGCTGCTTTGCCTGAGGCCATTCAGGGGGCGTACTTACAGCGCCCTCCCATGCCGCTAGCGCCAGCCCGGAAAACGGCAGCGCCGGCGGCCGCGCCTGCGCCTCAGCCACATCGCCATCATGCCGCGCGATGGCCGCGTCGCGGAGGTGCGCAGTCAGCATACGCAGCGTGAGCGTATTCGCGCATGACAGTGCCGCCTGCACTCCACTGCTCACCTGCCGCAGCGGGGTCAGCACGCCGCACAGCGCGTCCGAACGCGCCTCCACCACCGTGTCGTGCCGCAGCGGCCTGCGGTTCAGCATGCATGCCAGGATCTCGAGCAGCAGCACCGGCTGCCGGGATGTTGGCACAGCACGCAGCGCGCGGCCCAGCACACCTGTCTCCAGCAGGTCCACCAGAAACAGCACTGCGGAGAACGGGTGGTAGAACAGGCGGGAGACAAGGTGCTGGTGGCCGGTTGGCTGGAAGCCCGCGCCCAGCAGCCGCCGCTGCCGCAGCAGCGCCGCGTTGAAGAGGAACAGCCGCTGCCGCAGCGGCGCTGCGGCCGGCGCCGCCACCGCCGCCAGCGGCTGTGTCAGCAGCGAGGCGAGGTCCCGGCCGGGCAGCGTGCCGCCGAGCACCCGCAGCGCGCTCGGCGCGGACAGCACGACTGTCCCTCGCGCCGGCGGGATGCCGGCGCAGCTGCAGGCGAGCGCGGCGACGCGCTGCGGCGTGAAGCGGCAGAACACGACGCGCCCGGAGACATCAAACCCGCGGCGGCCGGCCCGGCCGGCCATCTGCTGGTAGGTCAGCGGATTCAGGAACTCGCTGTCGCCGTCAAACACGACGGTGCGCGCCGGCAGGTTGAGCCCCTGCGCGAGCGTGCCGGTCGCAAACAGCACGCGCACCTTGCCCGCGCGGAACAGCACCTCTGCCGCACGGCGGTACTTGATGGTCACGCCGGCGTGGTGCAGCGCGACCCCAAAGCCCAGCGCCTCCACGAGCAGCGCGTTGCGCAGCGTGGCCGCCGCCCATGGCGTGCTGCGCAGTTCCGCCAGGAAGTGCTCCGCCTCCTCGGACAGGCTGGCCAGCGAGCCAAACGCAAAGTTGGGGTATGCCGCGATAGGGTCCTTGATCTTGGCCTCAATCTGCTTGACATTCTCCTGCACATCCTCCAGGGACCTTGATGCTACTTATCCATGCTATCCATGCTGCACACACAGGACATCACAACAGGCACCACAGTTTGCTACATGCGTACTCGCCTGCAGCACAGCATGTAGCACAGCATGCAACACAGCGCAGCACATCACGTCGCACCTCCATCTGCTCGACCCGCTCCGGCGCGGGCCGCTTGCCGCCGTTGGTAGCGTCCTGCAGCGCGGCGCGCGCCCGCCGCAGCGCATCCTTGAGCTCCTCCTGTTCCACGAGCAGCTCCTCATAGCCACGGCCCGCATGCTGCGCGAGGCACGCCTTCAGCCACCCCACAATCGCCAGCACGCGCCGCGAGCACGCCGCGCGGTTCAGGTTGAACACTACCGCCGGCAGCTGCCCCGCAGCGTCGAGCTCCAGCAGCATGTTGATCATATGCATGGCCGCGCCGCTGGGCGACGCGTGTGCTGCCGCGATTCGTCGCCGTGCTTCCTGCTCCGCCTCCGCAGCCTCCCGGCTCTGTGCCTGCTGCGCGGCTACAGCGTCACCTGTATCACAGTCACCTGTATCACATCTTGCCGGCGAACTCCCTTGCCAACTGTGTACCCTACTGGAGCACCACCTCACCCCTGACACAAAGACTGTGTGGCATCACTCGTGCTACAGCTGCATGAGTCTGCTTAGTCATCATGACTCCGCACCTTGCAAACAGCTCTGGCCACTGCCACAACACAGTACACAGCACGTCCCAGTGAGCACCCCTGACACCAGCGCAAGCTCAACGCACCGTCCTCAAGCGCCACCTCAGCCACTTCATCCACAACCGCGGCGCCATCCTCCGTCCCCAATTCCTCCAAACCCTCTTCCGCCTCCCCAGGCTCGCCAGCACCCACAGCATCCGCAGCATCGTCCCCAGCAGCATCAGCGCCGCCTCCGCCACCCGGCAGCGGCAGCCCGGCCGCCAGTCGCGCGACCACGCGCCGCGTCAGCCACGGCCGCGCGCCCCGCGTGAGCGCCTCCAGCCGCTGCAGCAGCGCCGCGCTCCACCGCCGCACGCCCTCCAGCTGCAGGAACAGCTCCTCCGCAAAGTACCGCTCAGGGTGCAGGTCCGCCACCTCTTCGGCCGTCCCTCCCCCACCGGCCACATCACCGACGGTGGCCTCAACACTGCCCAAAGCCGCGCGCGCGTCCGCGGCAGCGTGTGTGAGGCAGGCCGACAGCGCGCGGAAGAGCTGCAGCGCCTCCGCAGGGGACAGCACCAGGCCTCGGAAGTGCAGGCTTGCCCGGACAAGGTCCTCCCCTGCCAGCACGCCACCACACGTTTGCACATTGCGGAAGACATACCTTAGTAGTCATCCTGAACCAACGCGTGTATATGCACAGTGTCATGCGGCCGCAGTCGCCCGCGGCAGATGCGGTCATGATGAGCGCTGCTGGCACGCCGTGCCCCATGTAGAGAAAAGTATGCAAGCGGGGGCATGCAACACTGCCTCATACGAAAGACAGCGTTGCCACGATTTGCCTTATGCATGTGAGTCATCGCTGTGGTTACTGGTGTGTGCACCCCGTGTGTAAAAAATAGATGCAAATGTGTTTGCAGCACATCGTTTGCAGCACATCGAGCATAGGCAGTGGCGTCGCAGTTTCGTGCTGTGTGTTTTCGCTCACGCACGGACCCACCTGGCGTCGTAGCGTACAGCGCGAGCGGGTGCGCCTGCACAAAGTGCCCCCCACCAGTACCCCCCCACTTCCGCTCTGCCGGCACACCGAGCCGCCACGCCGCGTCCCCCGGCTGGAGCGGCGCCGCGTCCCGCCGCGGCCGGTACAGCTGCGCGTCCAGGTCGGCCCACCGCCGCTCGTGCAGCACCAGCGGCGCCATGCTGAGGCCCTTGCGCTGCTGCACGGCGTGCATCCAGCCGTGAAGCGCGTGCGGGTTGCCGACAGAGGCGGAGAGCGCGATAACCGGGCAGCGCAGCGCGGCCAGCAGGCGCTCGTACACGCCACCGCGCGCCACCTCCACGATGTTGTGCACCTCGTCCACAATCACATACCTGCACATGCATGCACATTCCTGCGGGCAAACGGCACGCCCACTCCTTGTAGCATAGCGCCACTGCCACGATGGCCACAGCCGGCGGCTGGCTGTGACCCCACCTCCAGTCGCCCGCGAGCTCCGGCAGCAGCCCACGGCAGCGACCACTGCAGTGGTCTTACAAAGATCCCCTGACCCGCGTCGTCGCTACAGTCAGGGTTGGTGACACCATACGCACGGGCAGTGATGCATTAGACCGTGCCCAAGGGTTAGGGCAACGTGTCAATTCAACCAACTCGGTTTCAGCTTCTTGCCAAAACCATCTGGCGCGCGGGACACACGATGGCTGCCTCGTACAATACGTTTGGTGAGTAAGGTATGAAGTTAGTAAGGAACCATGTGTTCGCATGTCTATGGCAGACTGTTGGATCGGATGGGGGTAGCGGGGCTTGCAAATGCTGGAGTGTGCGGGGGGAAGGGGGTCGCACTGCAGGCTGTCCACCCACTTGCGGTGCTCCGGCAGCGGCGACAGCAGGAGGCTCTCGAGCAGCTCCGGCACAGTAATGAGGATCTGCGCACGCATGTGACCGGGGTCGCGGAAGTCGCGCGACCACGACGCAAACACCGTCGCAGCCGACCCCTGTACGTAGCTCTTGTACCTGGCGTACAGGTCGCCCTGCGTCTGGATGATGAGCGCCTTGGTCGGCATGACAAACACGACACGCTGCAGCGGCTTGCCCGCCTTGAGCAGCCGCACGTTGGCCTCCAGCACCGCCCGCATCGTGTAGTAGGACACAAAAGTCTTGCCTGACGACGTCGGCGCCACCACCAGCAGGCTCTGCCGCGCATCCACCGCGTCGAGCATCTTCAGCTGCACACGCTCTGCCCCACCTCACGTGCTATGCATGCTGTGCGTGCTGTGCTGCATATCATGTGCAGCAAGCGGGGCGGGCGTTGCATGAGTCGATGCCTGCCACCGGAGAGTGGTGCACAGGGTTGCATCGGCGATGTGGCCACAGCGTGCATGGGACATTGTGTGATGGAGGAATGTGTGCAGAGTGCGGGTGGGGGGAATGGCGCTGGGCGTACCTGCCAGAGGTCTGGGACAAAGTTGACACGGGAGTCCGGCTGCGCGTCGATCGTGCGGGTCAGGTGCGCCCCGGCATGCCGCAGCTGCCACTCTGCGGCCGGTCCGGCGCCCGCGCCCACGCCCACCCCTTCCGCAGCCTCCTCCTGCCACCTCCGCAGCGCCTTCGCCGCCGCACGCACGGCCGGCGGCGCCTGCCGCACCGCCGCCGCAGCCTCCAGCGCCTCCCCCAGCCGCCGCACCGGCTCCCCCACGGCGAGCGCGCTGTGCAGCCGCTGCGCCAGCGTCGGCAGCCCCGCAGCACGCAGCGCGTCGACCATCGCCGCCGGGGCGCGCGCGACCACCGCCGGTGCCAGCCCGGCATCTTTGCACACCGCAAACGCGTCTGGCAGCGCCGGCACGCATGCATGCTCCATGTAGCGTACTGTCACATATACGTCCAC
>JALKAD010000204.1:150906-166894 GCA_024500015.1 Ulva compressa | reverse complement strand
TCGGCAGCAGACAGGTGCCACTGAAATACGAGCGGCAGCCACTGGGGCCACTGTATCTAGCTGTAGGCTGACATTTGGGCATATTGATGTTGGGCGCTGATGCTGAACAACCACTCGCATGGTCTGCCCGCCAAAGTCAGTATTGAGGCAGCGCAGTAGCTCAGACAGCTTTGAAGTCTACCACACCCACGCGAGGCGTGTGGTGGCGAGCACACGCTGCTGCGCACATGCATTTTGGATGCAGCTGACTTGACGGTGTGGCAGACGCGAGGGGCAGGGGTGCGCACCAGCGAGGGCAACCACGGTTCCCACTTGGGTTTGCACGGAGAGCTTGTTGCCGAAGAACAGCACGGAGGCGCCGATGATGCAGATGCGCTTGACGACGTTGCACACGCCGTGCGACACCGGGCTGACACGGCCGAGCGTGTTGAACGCAAACTGGTTGTACAGATGGTACAGCAGGCCGACGGTCAACAGCTTGAGGTAGAACGTCTGCACAGCAGCAGCCAGATGAGCCCGGGAGGCACTTGCCCGGGAGGCACACAGAGTGTGCCGCTGTGCTGGCACTGTGCTGCCCTCACAACCCAGAGCAGCACGCTTTCAGCCTGCATTTCGCTCTTGAGCAGGCATGCATGGCCATGCCGTTCTGCTGGCCAGCTGTGTTGTGGGCAACACATGCTGCAGATGCAGCTGGCCCTACTTTGTGAAGTCTACAGTGTAGACGGTCTGTGGAGTAGAAGAGACGCAGCAGTGCTGCAAGTGGTAGCACACAGAGGCCAGACAGCGGGCAGTGGAGAGGTCCCACCTGGGCACCGAGAATGGCGATGGCGTTCTCCATGCCCGCGCCGAGCTTGGCGCCCTCAAAGATGATGACTCCGGGGGTGCAGATGAAGACAGAGATGAGGGTGGTGTAGGCGTACACCGCAGTGGAGGAGAGGTTGGTGATGTCTGACATTGCCTTCTTGGACCAGACGGCACGGAAGCCAAAGGTCAGGTTGGACATCATGGCGGACAGGAAGCCCAGCCAGTTGAAGGAGAGCTCAGCTGCGGACGCCAGGGACACACCCAGCTGCACAAGCCATCGCACTGAGAACCATCGACGGACCAGATGCTGTGAAACTGTATTTATCGGAGGGCCAGAGTCAAGGAGATCGAAATCAGTTCACATGCAAAATACGATAGGCAATTCATCGAGCAGCCATAGAAATCAATCGAATACGAGTAGAGGTAGCACATCAGTGGCCGAGTATCGTTGTACCTTTGTGATGTGCAGAGCAGGTGCCTGCTATGCACGTGAGCGGAATGTGCATTGACAGGTGTGCAAACTGTCTTGTGAATAAAATCGGGACAGCAGATTCAGTGCCGAGAACGACATGGTGAGTGAATGGAAGCAATGTTCGACCAGAAAGTACTCCCAGGCAGGCTGTCAGGCAATGGGATCTGAAGAAGCACACCATGATCGGGACGAGAGACAGCATCACAGGTGCAGGAGTAGCTGTGCCAAGGATGAGTTTTGATAGCACCACGTTGAACGCTGGCTCTAAGGTCTTGACAGTGTGAGTCAGGGAGATAGCAACAGCTGCAAATGACAGGTTCGCAGCAACATGGCCAATGGCGTGCATCGCTGCAGGCCCAAAAATCTTCTTGAACTCGTCTTTTGTCAGAGGACGCTGGAATGAAGCGTTCTTGAAGCCGATGAGATACGTGAAGCCACAGTACAAGGCTCCCACAACGACGTGGATAGTTGAGACAAACCAGGGGAAGGGGAACACATTGAACAGCGATTTGTTCGTCAGATTGAATCCAATGTTCAGCATATACCACATAGCGATAAAGCCTAGAGTGACCACGGATCCAGCATTCTCCTCGCCGACCACCTTGCCAACAGCCCTGTACAACAGGAAGGGGGTGCATCATGACCCGACCCAGCCGAATATTCTGCGCAAAACAACACTAGCGCGCAGCGGCGTATACATTAGTACGTAGTGATTTGCAAAGTGGGCAAGATACAGTTGCCGCCGCAGTATTCTTTTTCGTGGTCGCCAGGTGCGACATGGCACGAGAGAGTTGATGGCAAAGGCGAAGGCGCACTTCTCCAATGCATCGTCACCGGACTTGACTTGTACATTCCTGGGGGCGCATGCCTGCTTTGTGTAAGGTCCTTGACAGAACTGAGATTGAGGCGCCTGCAAATTGGGGAAAATGAGACACCGCTGTCGGAAATCAAAATGCGCCGCGCAGCCCGGTATGTTACGAGATCCAGACTTCCGCCCAAATCGCTTCGCAAGTAAGCCCATGACATCAGTAATAAGCAGCAATATCAGAATTTTATTTGCGACTGTGCCCAACGGCTCAGGTCTACAGGTCCACGGGCTTCCCCCGCTTGACACAGACTTCTGAGCGCACCGGTGCGTGGCGGCACGGAAGCCGCAGTGATTGGACAACCTGTTGTCTTTGGAAGTTTTTGGACCGCATTGCTAGTGCTTGCATGTTGATCAGCTGGCTGAAGTGTTGCAACGAAAATTGGCTGAGACTCGTTGACTAGCAGCAACACGCGGTTGTATCTCTGCCGAATTTAAAAGCCTGAACACGCTTTCCTTCCACGTAAGAACCACTAATGAGCGCTAGCTTGGCAATCCTCGTTCGCAGCCCTAGTCTGCGCGCAGCTGCGTGTTTTGGCCCGTCAGTCACGCAACACGCTATTACACGGTGCACGCCAAATCCATGTTGACGACCGTTGCACAGCAGAACGCAGCGGGAACTTACATAAAAACAAATCCAAAATCTGCTTACGGATTTTCATCGCCTATTTGCGAGCTGGCCTCAATGCCGCGCTGCAGGCAATGGCCTGCTTTGTCAGCAATTCCGCAGGGCAATCGCGATCCGGCCCAACACGCTTGCGAGTATAACCATTCGCCAGCCAGTGAGCAATGCGGTGCATGCGTGTGATATTTCATTCTTCAGCGCTGCTTAGAAGATCTAATAATTACATTCGTCGCGGTACAAATCGGTCATGCGCAGGTTTCCCATCAAAGCTGTCGCTGAACCATCCACAAGAGCTCGTGGCCCGCCAGCCAACATGCGCCTCATGCGTCACAGCATAACGATGCTTTTGAACTGGGCCCGCCTGAATCAGCGCTGCAAACGCGTTGACACGCTGAGAGAGTCCCATGAGTGGATGACCCACAGTCCGGGGCGTGACTGCATACGGCGGCAGTGCTGATGTACCTATCAAGCCTGCCTGACTCGGCGGCAGGGCGTAGACACACATGACGTGATACCCCAGTCCTCACGCGTACACGCTGCAGCTGCATCATTGCAAGCACTGTCACTGTGGCTCTCTCCAGAGACTGACTCTGCAGCTATGCCTGCTTCGTTTCACACGGCCACTGCGCTCCCCCGGCCCCACAGAACGGCAAGCATACCCGAATTTTTACTTGTCTGGTTTGTCTGTAACCCCGAGGTTGCTCTTGCCTGTCACCTGCGTATGCACTCCTCATTCCGAGTTAGCGGTCCACTGCATGTGAGTCCGACCCGCCCCATTCTTCCCCCACCCGCGATTGACCAGTCCACCCGATCACCGCCTCCAGGTCCAATCCCCGACATTTGCGCCATCTCTCATCGATCTCTGTGCTCCGCTGCGGCCTTTGTTGCGCGGGCAGGGACAACAACGCTGCATGGTTGGCACGAGCCAGCTGGCATGTGAACGGCTGCAATCATGCATGCGCCTGCGCAGCTAATGCTCGTACTGATTGCACTACAGGAATTTGCATGCTGTCCAGTCGGTTTGTCTGCGGATGCTAGTTGGCACCTGATGTGTGCCTAGTGTGAGCGATCCACGACGGCTGCCTTGCAGCCCTTGCCACACAATGGAGCTTATCCTGTAGCAAATTGTCACTCCATCGCGAGCACTACCGTCACCGGGTACTGCATTCGTGCAGATGCTGGCTGGCTTGGTGAAGGTGGGAGCACAGGGAGCGACGGTGGACTGGCCTGTGGAGGCGCGCACGGCCCTGCAGGCGCTGTGACAGCTAAACAAGGGAGCCGGCAGGCCTTGACGTTGATATGCTAGGCTGTTCTTCAAGTTGATATGCTAAGCTGTTGTTCAACGGTCGCAGCAAGGCGTGTTGGCACTCGAGGATGTGGCGCTGGCTGTGAGCGGTGCAGTGCTACTCAGCCACGAGTAGCACGTAGTGCGGGAGGCAGACTGCGCTCCAGAAGTCTGCAGGCACTGCACCACGGGCACAGGGTGGATCACGATAGATCAGGTGCAGCTGGTGGGTCGTGATGTGTGCGTGAGATGCTGCACCGGTCGTAATTCGATTTGCATTGATCGAGTGTAGTGCAGTAAGAAATGTAGTCGATGTAGATGCAGCAGCAGAGTGCCATATGCTGGGAGGGATTTGGTGTGGAAGTACACCGCAGAGCGTGTACAGACTAGCCATGCCATCTGTGGCTTCGTAGACATTGCCGTGTTAAGCACCCCGCAATGTTGGCGCCAGGTGCTGTGCAACACCCGCCAATCGGACGGTGCTTGCAACTTGTGTACTGCTCGTGATGTAGCGGTGCAGCAATTGCTACACGCTGGGCGACCGCAGCTTCAGCGCAGGACTGCCACGTCCATGGCTTGGATGAGAGCCACGCTTACTTCACATGACTATCTCATGCAGGTGTAGAATTGGTCGCGGGTTCAGGACCATCAGCAACTGTCAGTCGATCAGGTGTTTGCAGGCTCGATGCAGTCGCAGCATTTGGCACGGCATCTGCACTTGCTGGACCAGGCAGTTCTGGCGGCTGCCTGCGCTCACAGCAGCTGCTGTGCTGTGCTGTGCAGTGCAGATTGCTGTGCTGCCTGCACTCACAGCAGCTACACCCGCATGTCTGTCCTGCGGTACAGCCATGCAAGCCTTGCCCGCTGGCAGCAGTGGCAGGCGACCGCTTCAGGCGTATGCATGCGGCGTATGCATGCCTCCTGTGCGAGCACGTCGCCACATCCAGCAGCTCCAAGAACAATAGATCTCTACACGGAAAGCCGTGGGCAATGCATGTCTGCAAATCACACTTCACTGATTGCCAGGGGGTGTTACTACGTAGTACGTGCCAGTCAGCACATGGACGCCGCCGCTGGCACGGCTCTCGTTCATCTACAAGTCATTCCGACACACACACAAGTCATTCACACACGAGCGAGTCAGGCGCTCAGGCTGCTCGGTGCTGCAGCTGGTGGCACAGAGCCACGTGTGGCCACTCCACTACCACCCGGTTAGTGCATGCTCAGCGCACGCACTGCTCGAGTTCAAAAGTTCAAAAACCATACCATGAGCCGCAGGGCAGCCATGCGCACTCCATGCGCTTGCGGCTGCAGGGGAGTCACAGCATGCGGCATCGGCCAGCTCACCACCTGCACAGCACGGCACAGCACGGCCACACACACACAGCTGCACCAGCAGCCGCCGTCACGGCAGCGGCTTCATGCATCACTGTACTCCTAATCACTTGCACCACGTGCAACAAGGCATCGCTCCAACCCTGGCGCAGCGCGGCGCCGCACGCGCCTCATCATCACTGCTACGCAGCATCTCGACAGCTCGCCTCTGACAATCACAACTACTGCCCCCAGTCAGTGCCGCTTTGCTCCGCAGCAATCGGTAGCCGCACCGGGGCCGGGGCACACCCTGTACGTGCACCTCAGCCTTGCACCCAGCCCATCAGGCATCCCAGAGCGGTCATACTGGTCTGCATGTTGCAGAGCGTGTCACACAGAGGACACAGTCGGCTGACCGCCCTTTCCTGCAGAGGCAGTGTCCCCTCGCCAGTCAGGAATGGGCGCCCCTCGACGCCAGCCGTCCTGGCCATGCCGTCCGGGCCATGCCGCATGACACCCGACCGCGATCACATCCTCAGGCATGACGCATTGAGGCCCAGCATGGTGCACGGCGAGAAGAAGGAGTCCACCTCCGCGGCGACGCCCTCCTTGAACTTGCGCGCAAACAGCACGCAGGAGTCTTGCAGCGTTGTGTGCGGCCACGCCCGCCGCAGCGACGCGCGCAGGTCAGCGGCGACCAGCCCGTCCATGCGCACCCGCCGGCGGCTTCGCCGACAACGCCGCCGGCGGCCGCGGCCGCTGCGGCGGCGCGCTCGCCGTCACGGAAGAGCTCGCCCGCGCTCGTGTGCGTGCGGTTTGCCTGGCTGTCACAGTGCTGCGACCGCACCAACTGCATGTGTGGGCCCTGTTTCAGCACGGTCGGAACGGAATTTGTTTTCGCATCCGTTCAATCCGGAACCTACAAACAAGTGGTGTACAGCCTGTTGCGCACGCATGTGAGCCGCACGGAAAAACCCCTTCCAATACGCCATGTTACAACAGCACAATATCCAAACGTGCATGCACGCGGCTACAGCCTCATTCAAAGCCGCACCGGCATCGTCCACGCTTGTGAGCTTCACAGACCAGTACACCGCACTGACACACAAAACCCGAACCAGCACACAAACGCACTCAGTGCGTGACAGAGGACGTGAGCAGTGGTACCGCGAGCAGTGGTACGAACAGTGGTACCGCGAGCAGTGGTACCGACACACAAGCAGGCCACCGTGCAGCAAGAGAGGGGCCGCGAGCACACCCGGCGGATGTAGTCGGGGTCAGTGCGCAGCATCGGCCGGGTGTAGCTGCCCGGGTGCCCCGCGTTGTCGGCGCGGCCCCAGTCGACGTGCGTCGAGAAGCCCTCTGTCTGCCAGTCGGGGCCGGTGAGGCCGTAGAAGTTGAGCTGCGACTTGAGCATGCACTCGTCGCTCACGATGTTGACCACGCGCGACGCCGACCCCGGGAACAGCTTCACGAGCACCTGCAGCGGCACATGCATGCACAAAGGGCACGCTCCGGGTCGCGCTCGGCATCGTGGCAGGGCCAAACGGCGGCAGCTGCGGACCTGTGCAGGCGCGATCCGACACAGATGAACACTCCACATCTGTGTTCCGCTGCGTGGGAGAGGGACTCCACTAATCCCATGCAACGCATACAATACCGGACACGATACCAGTTACGATTCCAATGGGCTATTATCCTAAAGCATTCAGCGAGCGCCAGCAGGCCTTGGGCTGCATGATGGCTACCTGTCGGGGCTCAGCGGAGTGGCTCTGCTGGGGCACATGCATGCAAAGCACATGTTTCCCCAACATGTCGGGGAAACGTGCTGTGACAGCAAGACTGCTTGCACTCAGCGCAGACCCAAAACCAGCTGCTGCAAGCGATACCAGTCGAGACGGGACACCATCCAGACACCATCAGGACAGTGTCAGGGCACCATCCGGACACCGTCAGCACACGATCAGAGCACGTCTGTGAGAGAAGTGTGGGGCGCGGACCTCCATCTGCTGCGCCTCGCTCCACGCCTCCCACGGCGCGGCCGCCACGTCCGCGCTGCAGCCGTCACTGCACGATGGCAACGGCCACGGCAGGTTGTACGGCCGTGCGCTGCCGTCGCTGCGGTTCCCGGCGGGGGGCGCCACGGCATGCAGCAGCTGCTGGATCGGCGACAGGCTGCTCTCGCCCGGCGGACCACCGCCTGCAGCGCTGCGTGCGGGCATCTGTCTCTGCGCCATGCTGTGCACGCTGTGTTGTCCGAGTGGTGCTGTGTGCACTGTTCACCGTGCTGTGTGCGTCATGCTACATGCACAGTGATGTTTGTGGCACGCTGTGGGCCCTGTGCTGTGCTGCAGACGCCATGCTATGCTGTGGACGCCGTGCTGTGATGTGTGCGTTGTGCTGTTTGTGCTGTGTGCGACGTGATGTTCATGCTGTGTGCTCTGCCCGATGCGCTGTGTGTGCTGTGGCTGTCATGTAATGCAGATGTGCGTGTGCAGAGAACATGGCAACGGGGTCAAGAGTCGCAGGCGGGCGCACCGGCGGCGACGATGCTGCTGACCTGCTCGAGGCGGCCGTTGACGTACTGGCTCATGTTGTCGTGCGCGGTGAGGATGTCCTGCCGCCGCGCCTCCTCCTTGCTGCTCTCCTCCTTCTCCTCCTTCGACACCCGCAGCAGCTCCCCCTGCTGCAGCCGCCGCGCCGCGGTGCCAGTGCTCGGACGGCCCTCCTCCCCGGCTGCTCGCAAGTCCCGCACAGCGCGCTCCGTGCCGAGCAGTGAGTTCCAGATCGCCTCGCGCGCCGCGATCGCCTCCGCGCTGTCATCGCCGCTGCCCCCGACCAGCTCCGCCCGCGGCGTGTCGAACGGCAGGTACGCCCACGACGGCGGCCGCAGCCGCATTTCGCGCCGGTACGCTGCAAGCGCGTCGCGCTGCGTCGCCGTGAGCTCCGAACCCGGCCCCCGCGGCCGCCCCGCCACCCCAGCCGCTCAGCGTCGTCCAGCCGCGCGCGGGCTGACGCGCTGCGCGCGTCGCGCGCCGGCGGCACGCCGGGCCGTGCCCGGCAAGGACCCCCTCCAGCAGCTCCCCTGGCGAAGTTCGCGGGCAGCGCGCCGTGGCGCTTGAGCTGCAGCGCGGCGTTCCGCTCCGGGATCTGCACGCCGCGTGCTGCGAGGCGGGCGACCTCCGGCAGCAGCTTGCCGCGCCTCGGCGATGAACGCGCAGCGCCAGCGGCTGCCGCCGAAGGTCGCGAACCAGGGCTCGACGACGCGGTCGTGGACCGCGACGGTGGCCGCGGCGCGCGTGACGGACACCCACTGCGTCGTCTTGCTGAAGTGGTCCTTCGTGAACGGGTCGACAAACATGTAGGGGCTCAGGGTGGTCGACTCCTGGACTGCCAGCGGGCCGATGAGAGGCGTGCGAAGCGGGGACGGAGGCGAGGCGGCATGCATGAGAGGCACAGCCTACACATAACGCCACCGCGGGAGGGCGGGCACCATGGCAACGCCGACGCTCAACATGCAAAGCGACGGTCAAAGCGAGGATCAATCGAGCATGGGCACCATACAGCAACATCCGTAGAGATCATGCGCGACGACCGAGCTGTTGTTTGTGCATCGAAACGGGGCAATTCGGTGGAAGCAGGGTCGGTGCCACAACATCGTGCCAGCGTCGTGCATCGGAGCATTGTGCGTTGGGGCAATCCAGCTGTAGAAGATTCTGCGGTCACAAGCTCCTGCGGTGATGCAAGATGGAGTGCATCCGACTCATGCGACCTCTTCTGTGTTCAGAATTGGTATCACCATCGAGGATTCCCGGGGCCGCACCGCGTCAACGTGCAGCAGTTCCTCGAAGGTGTATGTTGGCCCGACGCGGCTCTTATGGCTGAGCATGAGCTGCAGGTACAGCGCGCCCGCGTTGTACAGCGGCGCGTCGGACTCTGAGAGCAGCACGAAGCGGGCGTTGGGCACTGCATTGTCGTACAGGGCGGCCTCGAGCAGCAGCAGTGACAGCACTCCGAGGCTGTGGCTGAAGCGCTCTGCGTGCACACTGGGCGTGATCTCGCGGCCGCGGAACACGCTGTCCTCGGGAAACGCTTCGGAGCCTGGCGGGACGTGGGCATAGATGGAGAAGAAGGACTGGGCAGAGTAGATCGGGTGTGGAGGAGCTGTGGGGTCTTTCAGTGCTGCATCTCTCTTGTGCAGCGGGGCGTTCGGGGAGTTGAGGGTCCAGGACTTGGACAGCTCTCGTGCTGAATCCTGCAAGGGGAGCGGCTCGTGCTGACAGGTGACCGGCAACTTCGAATTCGTCCTGGTTGAGGGAGGGGGAAGCATGTTCAAATATCTCCAAGTAGCACCCGTGATGAGAATGATGCGCGGCAGCGCTCACAGGAATTGGTGCACCGCGGAGACACCAAGCGAAGTCGATTCATGAACCTAGAGCGCTCACTGCCACTGTTGGAATCCCCTTGCGGACCCTCCTCATGTGGCACTCGAGATAGTCTGCCCTCGGGTCGCGAGGTGGACCGTCCTGGCGCTCAGCAAGGACGCAAACGATGTGAAATATGTCTATGCAAACGGTTACGCAATAAGCGAAAGGTTGTGATGCAGCGGTATCACATGGAATTGCCTGGGATGGAATGGCAGTACAAAGTCGCACAGCCGAGCCACACTCAGCGAATGCGGACGTCAACAATGCAACCGAACCAGGATGCACTCACAAGAGAGCCAGCGGCTAGCAGGTACATACTTTGATCATTTGATTGCTTATGCAATCAGCTCCTGTGACGATGTCGTTGGCAGAGACGCTGCCTGCCTCTCGCACACGCTGCAGAGCATCCGCGGTGCGATCGACTTCCATCGCCTCGTCCCACTGCTGCTGATTCAATGGAGGCAGCTGCACGGATGCGACGGACTCCAGGAATGCCCGCCACACACGCTCTAACGGCATGCTGCCGCGACTCACAAACAGCAGCGCCACGCGCGGAGTTTGCAGCGCCGAGGCCACAGAGACGAACAAGAAGAGGCATATCGTTCGAATCATGAACCAGGACGTCTGGCACCGTCTGACTGTAGAGCTGGGGCCCCTCTGCTTGCAAAGCAGGGGCCATTTTCACGGCGTGGAGGCCACCATTGCAGCGACGTGCTACAATACAGAAGGATGGAACGACTTGAATCAGAACACAGAGAGAACACCAAATCCGTCACCTGTGCACGCGAGTATTGGTGCAGGCCCCTGCAGGCCTCAGCCCAGCTGTGCCTGTATCGGCAACGTTGTACAGTCGGTATGCTTCCATGCATATTGGCCGTGACGGTCAGGCGGCATGTGTTACACGGAGATGGACGCGCAGTAGCCCCACAGCGCAGCTGTTGCGCGCAGGAGCCCAACAGCGAGGGCAACAACAAGCGAGAGAGCAACCGACTCCCAGTCGGCGGCCAGCATGCATGCCCGGTGCTCAAGAAGCAACCAGCAAAAATCCATCAACCACAAACAAACAAAAAGAGGAAATCGGGCATTGATCACGCACTGCCACAACCGCACACCACACCATCTGGTGCCTGTGCGTTGTGTGTGGTCACGACGTGTGCGTTGTGTTTTACACTGTGATAGATCTAGCACCCAGCAGCGCCGAGGCAATTGCGGTCTGTTAACAGACCATTCAAAAACCAAAAAAAACGATCGGGTATCACGCCAAACCCAAACGCGCATCGGCCACAGCGCCCCTGCGGACAGGGGCGGAAGAACGGTCAACACACGCAAACTCAAGCAATGTGCACACAACTCAGACGACCATACGTGCAGTCGGGCCCAACGCGGGAGCCACACAGGCGGCACAGCAACGGGCTCAGACGCGCACAAGGCCGTTCAACATGCTAACAGACAGACAGACCATCTCAAGCACCACGGCCACTCTCCGCACGAGCAATGCCAGGCAGCGCGTTGTGTGCGGTTACAAAGTGTCGTTATGCGCTAGTGTGCATTGTGTGTGTTGTGTGGATTTACATGGTGGTGTTTATAATTATGTGACAGTCATGCCAGTACGTAGCACATCCAACGCACTGCCTCACAACGCCCTGCCCGCCACGGCCTTGCCAGACACACCAGTCATGATCGGCCTTGCCAGACACACCAGTCATGATCTGCCTTTCCAGACACACCAGTCATGATCTGTTTGTGGTTACAGAGTCGTTATGCGCTAGTCATGCCAGTGGCACATCCGACGCACTACCTCAGGGCTCAGCAACCGGGGGGATGCCCCTCGTCGTCACTGCCCCCCTCCCCTTCGAACTCATCCACGTCAGCCCTGCCCTCCCACACATCCGCACCCCACCCCTGCTGCTCGCCGTCGCTGTCGCCCTCCCAAACATCATCCAGCCCCTCCCCCTCAGCATCACTGTCCCCCTCCCTGGCCCCCTCATCGTCAGCCGGCACTGACATGCCCCCGTACCGCCCCCACTGCCCCTCATCATCACTGTCACCCTCCCCTTCATCATCGCTGTCCCCCCCATCCCCCTCATCCTTGCGAGGGGGTCAAATCCTGTCGCCGATCGCGCGCCCCTAATCGTCGCTGTCCCCCTCACGCTCATTGTCACTGTCCCGCTCCCGCTCATCCCTGGACGCCCTGCGAGGGCGGCGAATCCTGTCGTCGATCGTGCGCCCCTCATCGTCGCTGTCCTCCTCGCGCTCATCGCCGCTGTCCTCCTCGCGATCATCATCGCTGTCCCGCTCAGCCTCCCCGTCGTCGTCGTCGCTCACGCCCGCCCCCTCGCCCTCGCTGTCGCCGTCCGCAACGCCACTCCCCTCTCCCACTGCATGCACCACGCCCTTCACACGTTCGCCGGGGGGGCGCACTTGCCGTGGGCCGAATACCTTGTGATTGTTGTGGTTAATTGGACTGGTGCAATTTTTTGAGCGGGCCACGATAAGCAAGTTGTTCAATAGAGAGTGTGCCACAGGTTCAATTAATTGATTAGTGAGCTGAGCTGCATTGGTCCAATACTTTGCATGTACAACGTGTAGCGGGCATACAGCCTGCATGCCGGACCGGGCTGTCAGCAGATCTGGGCCAACACTGTGATGTCGATGTTTAACAATATGTCATGATGTTGCAATTGATAGCCACACGCTAGTACTGCGACGCTTGCGCATACGTTGCAAATTAGAGCATGCGAGCGCCTGAGTGGCATTGGCGTTGATGCGCACGATGTGCCTCGCTCTCAATCAGCGAAGCAGCAACATGGCCACAGCACGACCAGCGCATTCCGACGGGGGTCTGGCAGCATACATGCATGGCGCCCATGCAGATATGCCGGGAACCAGCGTGACCACAGGCCTGTGGCCAACATTCGACCAACAGACACAGACGAGGGTGTGCCCTCAGGAGAAGCTGAAGGATGCATGCGCGGGTGTGTACGTGTTATCATGACTGCAAGAGTGCCCAGAGCACAATTAATTTTGTAAGTATACAATTAATTTTGCAATACACACAGAGCCGTTCACAACTGTACTGATCCACTGGCATTTGTGTCAGGTGGCCCCGGTGGCCACCGGGATACCACAGCACGCACGCGTGGCATCCACCTGACACAGGCATCGGTGGCCGCCAGTGGCGCAAGAACCGAGCATACCGGAGTCATCATGACCTGCTTCTTCGTCCAGCAGGGCGCGGCCATGCATGTCCACTGGCAGCGCAGAAAGGCTCCCGGCCGGTGGCTGCCGCCTGCCCAGTGCGGTGGCGCAGGGCGCGCCGGCCGCGAGCAGAGCGCAGCGCAGGCCGGCGAGCATCGCCAGTATCTGCAGCAGCGGCGCGCTGCTTGAAATTCCCCTGCAGGCGGCGGCGGCATGAGTGGCATGAGTGGTGTGCACGTGAGTGGTGACTGCATACTATAGTAGACCGCACTGAGTGCAGGGCACTGAGTGCGATGCTGACTGGATCTCCATCAGTCTAGATGTTCATGCAACATGTACATGCTGTTGTACGTACAATTAGGCCCGAGGGTTACAGACTCCGAGACCCGATTTAAGCTTAACTAAGAATGTAACCTTAACTTAACTTTAACCGACATGCGTTTAACTTAAGGTTACAACCGAGCAAAATCCGATTCAAGCTTAAATGCCTTAAATGGGCAAATGCGGCTTCAGGGGTGTGCCAAGCCACAACAGACAGCCCTGCAGGGCCCTGCGATGCCACTGGTTACACAGAGAGCAACACAGCAACCTAGCATCGAGAGCAAGGGGCCACAAGGTCACTGCAAGGGGACATAGGGTCACTGCAATCACATCCAACGATAAAACGATCAAACACTGCTACACATAGACAAGGCCATATGATATGCCATTGCATCAGAACAGATCAGCGGAATGAAATCAGCGGAATGAAATCAGCGGAATGAATGGTCTCAGTCTTGGCAAAAGCAGGGCAATTGGAAAGCAGGTGCTCCTTGTATCGAGTTGATGGATTGTAAGTCTTTGTGAACTCATTACAGTGTCGGCACTGCATTTTTGGATTGTCTCTCTTCATCGTGGTCAGATCAGTAGCCGTGTTAACGTATTCTTCAGTCTTTTCAACAACAATGTGCCAGGATACCATTCTCTGTGATACCATGAAATTGAGCTTGCTTTGACGCCAGTAGCTGAACTACCAGCCGCTGACAACCGCTTTTGCTGTCCCATGAGAAAGGTGGAAACAGTAGGCGTGCTCTCAGATGTTTTGACACGCTTATTGCGCCCTCCAGCACGCACGCGAACGCACGCCTCGGTTTGGCATGGTTCCTAGGTCTTATATGATTCCAGGGACAAATTTGAAACACCTACCTCTCTGACCCCTGGCCAATGTATATACCTGACACACGCGCATCCGTCAGTGGCGGTCAAACGGGCATTGTCACAGCTGTGCCCAGCGCGCTGCAGCGCCGGCCTTGCTGTGTGCCCTGGTAGCCACAGAAAGTTCGGGCGGTCTCGTGTAAAATTAAACGCAAGCGGTTAAATCGCCAAATCGAATTTGAGCTTAATTAAAGGACCTTTAAACCGCCTTAAACTCGCGATTAAATGATTTAACTTGTAACCGTCGGGCCTACGTACAATACCATGGCCAGTGCTTCGCACGGTCGCGTATTGCGTACGCATGGACATGAGGTACCGAACCGCGGATCCGCAGCTGCGAATCGACCGAGTCTACCTGCCGATAGGTGCAATGCATTGCGATGGGTGACCAACGGGCAAGCGCTGCAGTGCTGCACGGCTGCTGGCCATGGGGTGGCACCGGTCTCAAGGTTCAGCAGCTAGGTACCGCGCGCCGACGACCTGCCCACGATCCGACACGCGCAAGCACGTGCAAGCACGGCCTCAATGTATTGTCTGCAATGCTCGCTACAACTGGACGCTTGGCATAGTATTGGATCAAATTATATTTGCGGCATCGGATTTGAATTCGGCCGCGGCCGCGGACGCTCGCCAACATGTACGTACAGCGAGCAATTCATGCGTTGCAACGCAATTGACCGAGCAGGCACACCTGTACATGATATGGATGTAGTCTCGATACGATGTAGAAAACGTTGATGAGCTGCTGGTGATGGCTGTGGCTTTGCCCGTTCACCGAGTCGATATCGATATCGATGCCAATCGCGCAGTGTACGTGTGTTACACGGAGATGAACGCAAGAGCCCGGCAGTGTACGTGTGCAGGTGCCGGTCGACAGCTGGTTGCCGAAGTCCTATATATGTACGCTTGCAATTTAACTCGTCACGTTGGTGCTGTCCGCTGCGCAGTACTAGTACAGCTGATTGTCCTTGGTTGGGCCCGCACGGGCCATAAAATTTTTATGGTGCCCATGCATATGATCCATATGCATATGATGGCGGGCAGTAGAACTGATCATCATGATCAAAGTCGCGCACGCGAACGATAAAGCCGGACGGCTTCTGCAGATTGGGGACTCACGTCTCGCCGTCGTAATTTCATGATGCCTGGCGAACTTTTTACACTAGCAGCATCGACATTTACGTGTAGGTCCTGTGGGCACCTGTGAGCACCTGTGGGCACCAGTGCAAATTTCACAGGACCGCAACCCATCCAATTTCTGTATTATAGCTTAAAGGATAGCTTAAACTGTTGTAATTGCTCCTGCGTTGTCGGAATCGTTGTGCACGGCCTGTCGGGCTGTCCATTGACACGAACGCACCAGTCCTGTGGTTGGCGCTGACAGGCGCTCACAGGCTCTCCACAGCAGCACACACCATGCCCCACACATACGACGCACACAGGGAACATCGCAGCGCAATTTGCTCGCGCGATGCCTACTTCTGCTGCATCTGCGTGAAAGGCAGTCGCTTCCGTGATCGTTCAAGGCCAGGCGCTCAGGCTGTGGGTGATGGTCCTGTCAAGGCACACTACTATTTCCAAAGCTGCCCTTATGGCAGCTCAAGGTGCACTGATGGACCGAAGCGAGCCACACTATCGTTGGGTATGCCATTCTCGGATGCTGTGGTTGGTTCTGTGTTCACGAGCGCTGGCAGGTGGTGGTGGAAGTGGTTGTATGCCACTGAGCACAGCACTGAAATATCAGACTCAAAAAACGCGATCACAATGGCCAATTTTACTTTCAAAATGCATCAGAAACGTCAGG
>JALKAD010000204.1:99782-114730 GCA_024500015.1 Ulva compressa | reverse complement strand
AGGCACAGCACACGAAGCATGCACAGCACGTGCAGCATGACGGGTCACACCGGAAGGACAGAATCCAGGGGTGGCCGAGGAGGGCGGCGACGGTGGGGCGGCGGGAGGCGCGCTTTGTGAGCGCGGCCTCGAGGAAGGCGGCGGCGTCGGGGGGCAGCCAGGCCGGGACCTTGGGGGGCATGCTGAGGATGGCGTTGATGCTCTCGTCGCGGGACGACATGCCGAAGGGCGGGCAGCCGATGAGCAGCTCAAACGCGAGCACGCCGCACGCCCACGTGTCTACCTTGCTGTCATACGCGAGCTCTGACAGCGCCTTGTTCTCGTCGGGGCTGCGCTTGTCGGGGCACCGCATCACCTCTGCGGCAGCGGGAGCTAAGTGAGTCGCGCAGCACGTGTGGACAGTTCCCGAGCGGCGCAACTGTGTGTGTGCACAATGGTGCCGCGAAGCGGCGTTTGAAACAAGAGGAGTTGGAGGGCCGGGGGAGGGTGGGGGGTGGGGGGGGGGGGGGGGGGGGGGGGTTAACGGGGCGTTCATGTTAGTCCAGGGTTCCTGGAGGCGCTGGTGACCGGAGCCTGCGACGAGCGTGTCTGTACTGAAGGGGCGCAAAGGGGGGGTCGGCGATCTTGAGGGTGCCGTCCGCCGAGAAGAGCGTGTTTTCGAGTTTGATGTCTCGGTGGATGATGCTGTGGGAGTGCACAAAGGCAAGTCCGGCCATGAAGGGCGCGAGGATGTGGCGGGCGACGTCCTTCTCCCGCATGCGGCCGCCAAAGTGCCGCAGCATGTCGAACAGGTCCCCCTGCACGCACAGACGGCATGCATGAGCGTCATGCAGCTCCCACTCCATCAGCAGCCAGCTGCCGCGGCAGTGAAGGGGACGGGGTTAGGGGCTAGGGGTGGGGGTAGCGGAGAGGGGTTGCGGTGCGGGCGATCGGGCAGGATTGGCGGCAGCGGACGGGGACTGCAGCAGGCATTGACAGCACGTGCTGTGGCTGCTTACAGCAGATGCTTCATGGCAGCACGTGCTGCACAGGTCTCCACAGTGTGGAAAAACCATACATGCAGAATCATTCTCGAGAGCATTGCATTGCATTGCATTGCACGAAGCAGCATGCCAGCATGTGTGGCAGAAGAGGCACGGGCGCAGCATGAGGGCAGCATGGGGCAGCATGGGGCAGTGCGGCACACACCTTGGCAGCATACTCCAGCAACAGCACCACGTGGTCCTCATCCTCAAAAGCTCCAAACTGCACACAGCCTCGGGTGACACAGCCTCGGGTGTGGGCGGGCTGCACAGGCCGCCGCCACTGCTTGGCTCAAGCCTGATTCCCTGCGTCTGACACAGCCAGGCAGTCTGTGACGCTGCTGCCCAGCACTGCCATATTCACAGTGCCACAGGGGGTTCGACAGCTGGGAGGTACCATCCCACATTGGTACCACGTGTCATGCTGTCAGTGGGATGGCATGATATGTACAGTGCGAGTATAAATTGAATTGCTTGAATTGCCTGCGGAATGTGGAGGGCGCGGCGTCCGCCATGCAAGCAGCACCTACAGCCAGTGTTGCAAAGTCTGTGTTGCAAGACACATGAGGAATGAGGCATGGGCTGCAGGCTACAGCGGTCTGATCAGATCTGACAGCACCAACTGGAAGGCCGTGCAAAGCTGGACATGGTTTGACATCACGCAGCTGCAGTGCACTGCCCATGCATTGCTGTGGTGTTTTGTTGTGTGCTGTGCTGTGTTGCAGTTGCAGGCCCAACTAGACATGATGTGTCATGAGGCAGTGAACTGCAGTGACCATGTTGCAGCAGCAGCATCAGCAGCAGTTCCCCCTAGGCTAACAGGAATGACTGCCACAGGCCAGCTGTGTAACCGCTGTAACTGTAACCACACGTTATAACCATACCATGCTGTGACCATACCATGCTGTGACCATACCATGCTGTGACATCACAGTCACAGGCAGCAGACAGCAGATCAGTGTTATGTGCAACATGGTTATCATGATCAGGCATATATATCATCAGGCAGCCAAGAGGCAGTACAGACAGCACACAGCACACAGCATGGTGTGGTGTGAACGTCAAACTCTCCTCCGCTCCGCTCCACTCCACTGCGCTGCGCCATGGGCAAACAAGTCCCATGTTGTGCCTTCTCTAGGTTGTCTCTCATTTGGTCATTGTGCCAAGGCCAAATGCTCTCAGGTGCATACGGTATACCGTACAGGCCTTGCAAGGTCAGATCAGATAGTTTGTGCTGTCCCATGGCCAGTACGAAAACAATTACTGCACCAGTAGACAGCACCCTGTCTGCCACATGGCACTGCTGTCAGCGCTCATGAGCAGTGCCCACTGGCATAGCGTGCATATCTCGAGATAATATCGGCCTGCAATTGTGCATGAACCTTCAGCTTGCTGCACCAATACATGCGAGGGCAGCAACAGCAGCCACATGGGCACTCAGATAGCTGGCTCTGCAGTCACTAGTCAGGGCCCTGAGAACATGATCATGCATGATTGATTCTGACATACAATATGCTGGGCTACGCTGAACCGAATTCATTCCAATGATCTGATTTCATTCCAATGATGTGATTTCATTCCAATGATCTGCTTTCATTCCGATGATCTGAGTTGCTCCCCGGTGTCCAGTGCACCTGTGGCGAGCAGCCTTGCAAAACTGATACAGCTGGCAATGCTACTTAGGCAGCACATGTTCAGTCAGCACCTGAACACATGGCAACCCAGTGCACTGCGTGTCTGGTGATAGGGTCCAGTGCAGAGTTTGTGCTGGCCAGTTGCGAGCTTGGATGGCAGGCAGGAGTGTAAGCACTTGTAAAACATGAGCCCATGGTCCCATGGTGCGCAGCTTTGCCCACAGCTGCAGCGCAGCAGCAGTCATAGGGCCACCACTGCCACCGATGAAACAAACAACTACTCAAAAACACACAATCATGATCAACTGGACACTATGATCACACATCACACAACACGAGTGGACCGCCAGCAACATGGCATTTTCTCAGTGCAGTGCTCATGGGATGCCCTTGAACCGGCGGTTTCATTTCAGTGCTCTGCTCCTGTGGAAGTTTGCATCTCACAGCCAGGAGGCACCCAGGACAGGGACACAGGTGAACCCACAAGTCTCTACATGCCCTAAATGTGCTGAGTCTCTAAATGCTCTGAGTGTGCTCTCATCCCGCGGCCGCCCATGTAGAAGCCAGGTATGGACCACATCATCAGAAATACTGTTTGAATGAAAAGTTGGGGGTAGTTATGCCGCTGAGCAAATCAAACTTTGCCCCACTTGTGCCATGCAGGCCCAGCTGGTCTCAGGCACCTGCTTGCTTACAAACTGCAGGTCAGCAGGCAGGTGCATGAACCCTCTTGCATGTGTGTTCGACTGATGAAGGAGGTGGAGGTGGCTGCGGTGGCCAGCAAGCAGGGTTGTTTGTTGTCACAAGAGTGTAACAGACACACGTGATACAGTTGCAGTTGCAGTCACAGAACGCTGCGATGCCAGGCAAATTGATGCCTAGTGATGCCTAGTGGTGCAGCACCAAGATTGCTCTCACATCAATTGGCTGCCCGCTTTGCATTTCAGGCCAGCACGCACACAGGCGCACCCAGGGAACCACCTGCCCGCCCCTTGCCACAGCCGAATTTCTCGTCGGCATGACAGACAAAAAAAACAGAACAATCAATGGAATGATGATATCAGACTCTACACACACCCACACACACAATTTACACACATAACACCACCATGTAACACACACACAAATGACTAGCACATAACACCACCATGTAACCCACACACAGACACACATGTAACACACATGTAACACACAAAGCAGCCTGAGGTGCCGGATGGGAACTACTACTCTACTGCGAGTGTATTTTGTGCGAGGTTGTGTGCCGACTCTGGCCAGTTGGTCAGCAGCGAAGGGCCACGGACAAGACACACACATGGGAAACAGGCGGGTGGCTCAACAGCCGATGGTCATCCACCGGCCTATGGAGGGCCTCTTGCCATTCACGGATGTACCACCTATGTTCGCAGTGCGATGTTGTGGCACCCCGTTGTTTGTACTATGGTGTGACAGACAAACACACACATGCTCTCTGCAGTCACATGCACCCAGTTCCCCAGGCACCCATCTGGCTGCGGATCACTGCATGGCTACCCCCCCCTCTCAGCTCGCAGCACACAGCACACAACACGCAGCTCTCAGCTCGCAGCACACATCACACAACACGCAGCACAGCAGCACAGGGCGCAGAGCGCACCATGGCGATGACGTTGTGGTGGTCGAGCCGCGAGTGGATCTCTGTTTCGCGCTGGACCTGATGCCGGTTGAGGGACGACATCTGCGCCTTGAAGTAGACCTTGAGGGCGAGGCAGAGGCCGGTGCGGCTGTGCGCGCCCTGAAAGACGACTGACGTCGCGCCCACGCCAAGCTGCTTGTGCAGCGCAAAGTCGTGCAGGCACCATCCGCCGTTGCGCGGCGGCGGCGGCGGCGCAGACCTGTCCACGTGCGGCGGCGCTGGCGGCGGCCGAGGCCTCAGTTCCTCCGGACAGTGCTTCGCCACGACCAGCGTGCGTGCCGATCGGCTCATCCTGCATGGCGGCCGCATGCTGTGCATGCTGCGCTGTGACTGGCCCATCGGAGACAGCATGCAAGACACACGGGACCTCGACGCTCACTCCACCACGTCGCCACGGCCCCGCCATTACATACCCTACTTAAACACAGGGGCTGCCTCCCCGACAGCCGCACTGTGCACTGTGCTTAGCGGCGGGGATGCTGAGAGGTTCCTGACACGCTGCCGCTGAAAGCTTTGCCGCTGCTTTCAGCGGTGCACAGCATGCCCAGCGCGCACCACAGCCACCCATGTGTGCGAGGCAACAGAGTGTCTGTGTCTACGTCTGGTGCACAGTGGCTTGCATCACATCTGCAATGGCAAGTGCCCTCCCCAGCTCCATACCCCAGAAGCCACCCCAGAGGCAGGACAGCGCTGCAGGGGAGGGCAGCACGGCGGCGTCACAGCAGCGCGGCATGCATCACAGCAGCGCGGCATGCATCACAGCAGAGTCACAGTGACTCTGCTGTGACACTGCGTCATCAGCCATGCAAGGCGGGCGGAACGAGGTGGGCAGTGCATGCCGATTCCATGGCAGCTGATGCACCCATCGGAAGTGCACACATGGATGCACACCTGCATGCAAAAATGCATGCACATGGCCTCCCGCTGCTGCAGCAATGAGAGGCAATGCATGGCTAACAGAGAAGGGCGGTGCGCGCAAGGCGTGGCAACTGCTGGGCCGGATGATATCAATATCATATGCGGCCCTCCGAGTGGCGAGTGGCTTGTGGCTCCAACTGCTTGCTGTACATACCGGAATCAGAATCGGAAAGTATGCGTGATTGCTGCAATGCTCTATACACAGCTGGTTGCTGGTTGCCAGGCATGAATTCCGCAGCACATGCTGCACTGGTGTGTGAGACTCGCCTATGGGGAGGGCATGCTAGGCACTGGGCCGTGAGTTGTAGGACCTTGTACATACTATACTACTCCTAGTAGGAGTAGAACTACAGACCTTAGAGTACAGACAGATCAGACAGCGTCAGGCCATGTGCACGTGTGACCTGTTCACATCCGCCAAGGGGATTGACTAGCCTATACGGCCGTGCCGTGGGCTAGCAGCTCAGCATGCAGAGCCGGTCGTGTAAACATGCTGCCATGATGAGTAACCTGAACACTGGATGTTCGAGCTCCAATGAGGTGCGATGCCCGCTCCAATACCTGGGTTGCAATTGCACCCTTGTATGGTACAAACCTAGGCAGAAATGTAGGTATACACAACAATGGAGGGGTGGGCTTCACAACGACAGGTGGGGATCTGGGGTGAGGCACTGTGGTCCACGTAATATTCCACCCCATGCTCAGGCCACCAGGCCAACCGTCATGACCTGCGAGTCTGCCATCCCATGAGAGGGATGAAGGTGTGGTGCTGGTGGCATGTGACTGGCAGCCAGTGTGAATAAGGGTGCGATGGGTGAGATGTGCCTGACCGACATAATCTGCTTACAGCACACATGCCCTGGCACGCTCTGACGAGCTGATCTCCACAGGTCACTGATACTATGGGTGGAGCCCCAACCATTGCATGCAAAGCAGCGTGTGTAGTGTGTAGATCTAGACGGCAGTCATTGTGTGCATGCATTCTACGGATCTACAGCAGCACCGGTCGCACCGACTGATGCGACCAGCCCTAGGGTCCGGGGCCCTGAAGCCATCAGCAGCACGTATGGTATGGTATGGTATGCCTATTCTATGCTATACTATGCCTATTCTATGCCGTGCGCATGCCATGCATTCCGAAAACATTCAGCAGCAGTCAGGAGGTGGACAGACTGACAGTAGGTGACCGGACAGACTGCTGCAGCTAATTGACCATTGACTGCAGCCAGAACTGCATGGATGCCTGCAATACAGGGTCGTAGAGGCAGAATGCCGCCATCAGTGTGATGCCGGCGGCGGGCATGCCTGGCAACATGGCCGGCAGCGCTACATGCAGGTTGTGGATTGGATTGGATTAAACGGATAAAACGGCAATAGACCCCATTGCAGAGCTCCTGCGTTGATTACCGTGTACCATGTTTGTGTGTTGTGTTTGTGTGCTGCCATGGCCATGTTGTGTTTATGCGCGAGCTGGTGCTGTTGTGATGCCAGGCTAGAACTGCGTGTGCTTTGTAGACAAACTTGGCAATCTGTTCGGCTGCAACGAGCTCGAGGTGGTGTAGCGATGATGGAGGCGTGTTCCACAGCGGCAACCAGAGTCCGCAAACGCGTCCATGATCACCCATGGGCTCAACTCTGTGAGATGTGCGAGATGCGCCTGTATATTCTGGCAGTGAGGTAGAGCGCGCGCACACCTCATGACTCCGGGTTGCCACGCAGCGTGGCTCTGACACCACACCATCGCAAGCCGGTTCTGGGACTAGGGCTGGAGCGGGGCGCAGCGCGCTTGATGTGCGCGACAGTGGCGTCGGTGCCCAAGCATGCCCGCCGCGAGGCCGGCCTGCCGCGGCGGTGGCACGCAGCAGGGGACGATGCTCTGGACTCGCTGAATTAATCAACCAAAAATGAATAGCATACGCGACTGGGGTAGGCCCAAGGGACGCTACTACAGCGCTGCCTTGCGGACGCCCGCATGGCCTCCTGGCGCCTGTGCCGACGTCCTTTAGAACCAAGGACCTTTTGGCAAGCACCAACGTGATAACCTTGATAGATCTGTTACGAATATTGCTATAGAAACACACAATATGTAGCAGCGGGTGCGTCTGGCCCGCAGGTGCCTACGGGCAGGCGTGACGTCGGATGATAACGCTGTGAATATACCAAAGCACAAGAACCAGCAGCGTTGAATGCTGACCGATGTGGTTTTACCGCTGCACTGGGTCCTATATTGGATCGCACACTGCAGCGGTGATCACGGGCAGCGCCTGAGCAATAACGAGGGTCTTCGCACACGTGTGACGGGCATGACCGCAACATTTAATATTGCGGACCAGGTCTGGCTGGATCACTACTCGGCATACCGCAAGCTTATGTGCATGTGCTGCTTGCGCGGCAGCGAACGCACGCAACGAGGGCCCAGTATGTCCGTGCACGCACGCAACGCTGCAGAATAGCATGCTATGTAGCCATGCACAACTGAGCACCGCCATGACTCTGCGCGCGGCTACACATGTGCAAGCTGGTGTGTTATTGTAATGGTGTGGATCGCAGAAGGGCATGTGATACAATTGCCGCCTAAAGTTGTTCACGATCATCGCTGCTCTGGCACCGGTCGCACGTCCCGCAGATTGCCCTTCGTACGGGTCGACAATGCGCATCGCAATCTACGACTCGACACGCGCACGCGCCGGGCCAGCACGGTGCCGGGCCTGGTAGGCCGATCAACCTTCCTACCTTGAACACCTGCTGACACACGGCCACGCGAGGCCCGGGCTCGCGTCATCCACGCGACGGGCCGGGCCAAACGCGGCACGGGCTGTGGTCGTCCGCGACGCAGGCTTGCGAAAGGCCAGCTGCTGCCGTACCCGTGGGCAGGCTCGCGCCTTGGCGTCGTAGGCCTAATTAGGCGTCAGTCCTCCCGACCCGACGCGGCATGAAGCACCGTCGCACGCCAGCAGGCTACTGCGAAAGGCCATGCGGCAACGACATCTGGAGGATGTGAAATCGTTGCCAGATGCGGCCACAGCGTGCGGGGCGGTCGTATACGGCAGCATGCGCGGTGCGCTGGCGACAGCCAGGGTTCCGATACCCATGCTCACAGACAACTCGTGGCACCCAGCTGAGGCCGCCTCAGGCAAGCTCGCTGCGGTGATGTCACATGTCACATGTGACATGTGTGCTGCATGCTGACGCGCTGTACGTTTCCAGGCAAGGTGTAGGCTGCCAGGGGTGATGCAGGGGTGGTACTGGAGCGTATCTTCGTGGTTGAGATCACACAAATGCATGGATTGGCAGCTGGCATTGTGGGTTGACTGGGGCGGCGTTAGATATGCCAGCAATGCCAGCACGGGGTCAGATATGCCAGCAATGCCAGCACGGGGTCGCTGGTGTCGCTCCTGGGGTCGCTGCTGACGCTGGTGCAAACGTCCTTGACATGCTCACAGGGCAGTGGACACCGCGGAAGCCAGTAATTAAAACGTTTTTGCTTCTTATGGATCAACCGTTGGTTTGCAACACCGTTGGTGTGCAACACCTCCGCCTCTTATTATGTATAAGTACATTGGAGTATCCATGAGGACATCGACTTAGCGCTACTCAACGGCGCCACTCAACACCGCCGCACCCCCACGCTCCAACTCTGGCGGCCGCGGCATGCTCTGACGTCCTCTCCAGCACAGTGCACGCAGCGCAAGCCAAAGCTGACGCCTGCGCGAATGAGGACATCCGACCGCAACACCACCGCGCACGCAAGCGCTGCTGCGCCATCGAGAGTGGGGGTGGTGGGGGCTGGAGGCATCAACCCTCTCTGCCGTGGACAATCATGCTGCGGGCACCAGCGTGCGCTGCTGGCACGCCTGATCGTACCACTCATGATCGTACCACTGTACAACTCATGATCCAGCGCGCACAACTCACGTGCCAGGCTACTGCGAAGGAGACATGGGGGCAAAGCACACAGCACGACGCGCCACTTGCAGCGCGCTGCTGCAAGAGGCCGTCGCAATGAATCCCGTGTAAAAAGGCGCACGGCTCAGGTGGGCGTGCGGTTATTTTTGGGTGAGCATTCGCCAGAGACTGGTGAAGGGCAGCAACATGGGCACACCTGCTATGCACATACGCGCAGCATGCAGCGCACCCTGCGCTGCTGAACGCCTGCGGCAGGTGCGCTGGCAACAACTGTTGGCATGCTTTCGTGCCTCTGTGTTCTACCACATTGTGGAGCATAACTCTGTAGCGTATCTCACTGTTGGCATGCTGCGGTGGATCGCCGGGCTATTGAATCTGCTGCCAGTGACTACCTGACTGCCTGAATGCACGCTCGCAGCAGGCGGGGGGGATGGGTGGGGGACCAGGGTCCGCACCACCACCAGCCAGCAGCCGCATACAGAACCAGCACCCTACTGGCGCAGCCCAGAACGTTCTGGACAATCGAAGCTACAAAATGCGCTGCGCGCTGTGCTGTGCTGTTGTGGTGCGCGCTGCGATCAGCGGCGGTGTCTGCCATGGCAGCGCCTGAAGACCAGCCGACAGCAGCACTTCAGCACGCAGCGCCGAACAGCGGGACACTACGCATGCCAGCATTGGCTCACGATCGGCTGCGATGTCATGCAGCGCAGGGTGCAGCGTTGCTGTAGTGGAGCACTCACGGGACCAAAGACATCGTGTACGCGAGGCCCACAGCTGTGAATGGTGACAGATCAGAGATCGTGACAGATCAGAGATGCAGACCCAGTGATGTGTGCATGCCATGCACACAGGTGCTCCATGCATGGCCATGCACAGTCAGCCAGTGTGACAGTGTGACCAGGAAGTATGCCATGAGCCACGAGCTGAAGTGCAGACGCACATGGCATACAGAGAGTGAGAGTGACAAATGGTACACATACAGAGGCGGTCTGCATGAGCCACTCACTAGCACGCAGCACGCACAGCACGCATCACCACCACCTACAATCGCACTGGTCGCACTGGGCTCAACACAGCTACACATGCTGCACTGTGCTGGACGACTGCACGTGAATGCGCTTGCTGCAGCATTGAATGCTGCAGCAAGCGCGGTGGCCCACACAGCTGATGACATGCTGGCACTATCGCCTGGTCCCATGTGTAGCTGTGTGCAGGCCAGCCTGAACAGGGCCCCCCCTTGGGGAGGTCCGGGGCCCTTGCATGCATGGCCGCCAGATGCAGCAGCGCAGACAGAAAGTGCAGCCAGCGCAGTGCCACGTGGCCCTCCGGCATGCACACATCATGCCCTTGGACACATCATGCCCTTCGCGACACACAACACACACATCCAGCTGGCCAGGCACACTCGGCCCTCACAAGTGTTAGGATTCCATGCATTGGTGTGTCAGCCATGCAGCTCTCAGTAGCGGCCGCGGCACAACAGTGTGCCGCGGCACTATATATTCAGCACTATGCAGTGTTGTAACATCCTAATCTGTCAGTCCTCCGTCTGCTCCTGTTTCGCCGAATAGGTTATGGGTCCGAGCACGCCTCGCGACATCGATGAGACCCACTGCGTCTCATAGGATCCGTGCCGACGCACGTTAAAATACAGTAGAGTTTACCTCTTTAAGGCGAAGAACATGATGGATGACTCCACAGCAGCAGGGAGTGGAGGCGAACAGACGGCACCCGTCACGGCGCCACCACACCAGCTCGTCCAGACAATGCTACAATCACGCGTCCGATTCGACAACGGAAAGATCGACCCGGTGTACGATTATACCAACTGGGTACAATACACGGACGCAGTCACGACGTTTCTTGTGACCCGCTTTGCCGGGCACATGTTACACTCGTCGCTCAGCGGCGATCACGTGTATCAACCACCCGTGCTGATGCAACTGCGCAGTCCATAACAAGTCCCTGTGATGCCTACACCTGTAATGCCTAACAGTGCTCTGTGGTCCTCATGGTGTATCACTCTGTTCTGCGTCTCTCCGGTCTGTGTGTAGACCAGCCGTTCGTCTACAGCCATACCACTACTGTATGCGTGGAGGCCACTCATTGGTCTATGGGGGGTCGTATGTGCGTGGCAATACACAGGGATGGCAATACACATGGATTGGTAACACACATGGATTGTACACACACATGGAGCTGTTTACCACCATGTGCCATGACCTGTGTGTCACTCTGGCGCAGGCCATAGCCCAGGCCAGGCCAGATCACGCTCAGACCTTGGCCCTGCTGCGTGAGCCGCAGCCGCCGCTGCCGGCTGCCGGCTGCTCTGGCAGAGTCTGCACCGGCAGCGTCTGCACGGGGAGGAGTCACCACGCGCATGCCATGCGCTGCAGGGCCGCCTGTGACCCCCACAGCTGCCTGCGACCCCCATGGGGCCCCAGGAACCCATGCATCTGCCCTGTGTCCCATGTGTGTGCACAAAACCAAGGCCTGCGGGAGCACGATTCAGGAGACACCTGACAGGATTCGAGGCACAATTCAAGGCCTACGGAGGCAGCGTACATGTCTCCTGCAACCTGAAGACCCGGGCATGCACCGCAACGAGGTGCACTGCAAGGAGCAGCATGCCAACGTGGAGCAGCATTGTGATGATTGAAGCATGCATGGTGCAGCATGCCCCGCTGCTGGCTCTGCCACTGCTGCTCATAAGGGGTATGCTGCATGAAGCCAATAATTGTGGCTCATGTCCCCGAAAAAGCGAGTTATGCCCCCGGAAAAGTGCCTCATGTGGCATGCTAAGACCACAGTCCGAACAGGAGAGGTGTGGGCCTACAGCCTGCCATGCATTTACTCCTTGCCCTCTGAGGGAGTCCTTCTGCCAGCAGGCAGAGGCAGGTTGAGGCAGGTGGCAGCAGGTGCAGGTGATCCCTCAATTGCTCAACCTTCCAGTTTCAGCAAGTTTGCTCAGCGCCTTTGGCCTGTCTGGTCTGCTGGGCAACAACCAACAGTCGGAGGGGCCAGGTCAGTTGCTAGGGCGGCGTGGTGGCATCGGACTGCGCTTCCAACGCATATGCCGTATGCCGGATACCAGATACGTTCTTAACAGGTCCTCAGGTCCAGGCTGGACGTAGTCACAGAGTATCACAGAGAAGTCACAGACGCACTGGCATGTGCATGAACAATATGGCCAAACCATGCATTACTGCAATACGGTTTCCACCTATTATGTGTGCCAACAACACATCACCAGCATCTGCCTTGGACAGTGTGACCATGCAGACGCGGCTACCGCGCATGGCCATGTGAGCAGTGGTGTGGTGGTGGTGGTGGTGTGGTGGTCGCTGTGGCCATGTGAACCATGTGAACGTCTCACATAGCATGGGACTCAGGGAACCCAGACCATCTTAGACCACATCAGGGTAGCTATGGTAATCTGTCTGGAGCTGGCAGCACGTGGTTTTTGGTTATTGTTTTTGGTGTTGGACCACGTGAAGCACCCAAGCACCCACGCAGTGCACTGAACAACAACCTGCTGAGCTGACAAGTGGCATTCCTGACAAGAGCAACAGGGAGCAGCGTAGTGCAGATCAGTAAGGTTGCCAGGGCTGCCAGGTTGAGAACTGATGATCAGTTATGAATCTGGCTGGGCTGGCAGCCTGTCCGCAGGCAGCAGAAAAGCATGGGCTGCTGCCAGGTGTCAGCATGGTGCAGTGGGAATGATGCACCTCACAACAGTGGCAGCTGCAGATCCCACTGCGAGATTTGCCGGGCTAAAGGGCTAAAGGACTAAAACACCGAACGCTCGCGCAACGAATCCAGCCCCCGAATCCAGCCCCCGTCGCGCGCGGGCGCAGCAGCAGGGACACGCAGCAGCCATGCAATGGGTCACCCGAGTGCCACGGCTGCAGGGAGGTGCATGATGCCATTATAACATGATCACATAGATGCTCGAGCAGTGGCCGACAAAGCCCACAGCAACCGGCAGGACAGCGTGCGGGGGCTGTGTGCCTGCAGGGCCGCATGCGCCCCGCCACACACCCCTCCCCCTCCCGCCCACACCCGGCCAGCACACCCACGTGTCCACAAGGCCCCTCACACAGCAGGTCTATGCATGCATCAGGCACAGCCCGGGATGTGGCGTGTTGCGCTGCAGCCACTCCTGCTTGCTGCTCACCTTGCCGTACTGCGGGAACACACTACACTCACGTGCACAGCATATGCCGCAACGCCATCCTTTGGCACACGCACGCATGCCTGGGGGCGCGCGCCGGCAGACGCGGGCTGCGGCACGCTGCAGCCGCAGCAGGCCCGCCACAGGCTGCGCCGCACGATGCCTGCCGCAGCGTGCCACTGGAAGCGACAGCGATGGGGACCTCGGCCCGGCTGCAGCTGTTGCTGGCCACGCTACGCCATGCTGCGCAGCAGATTCCATGCGCACGTCGCGCAAGATATGCCGTGCAGCAGCAGCGGCTGTGGACGTTCAGCTGCGCACGGTCGGCTGGAAAGCATGCATGAAAGCGCTGGCAGCAGTGCCTGCCGTTCGCAGCACGAACCCGAGCCGGATCATACGGAACCAATGAACTCAACGCGAGTCCGCCCGAGCGGTCTTGCTTCCTGCTCTGTGCACTATCATCGGCGTTTGTCTCCGACACGTGCATTGGTCTGCTGTGGCGGGACGACAGTGGTGATCACCACAACTGGGGCAGGGGGGGGGGGGGGGGGGGGGGGGGCACTGCAGTGTATGAGATGCCCGGCCCGCAAAGCAATAAGTGACGCGTCACTTGCGTCACTTACATCATGATCGGATGCCTGTGTGCCACGCGATTTGAGAGCGTGGGGCGCGGAGGCGGCCGCTGTCGATGTGGCAACTAGATGCACCAGGCTTCGCAGCGCTCCAGCTGTGGGCTCAGGAGTTTCGGGGAGAGCATGGCTCAAGACGCCGAGCTATCCCACCTGCTCGTAACAGTTCACCGACTGAACCGTTGCCGGCGGAGGTGGCGCCATAGAGACGCCTGGCCAAGGGGTGGCCGTACGCAGCTGGCGGCGTGCGGACCAACACCAGTGAGCTGTCTCATGAGCATGCAAACTGCAGCCGGCAAAAGGATTCTGCCGCTGAATGAGTGGAATGAAGTGCCAGAGCGTGTGAGCTTCCACATTGCGGTGAGAGGGCGATGGGTCGGGACTGGTGCGTAGTGTGGCTGCTGCTGGGGGGACGACCGGGCCCTCGAGGCTCAAGAGCTGCGGCTGCATGTGCTCTTCAAACGAGTTGGGCTTGAGTGCATGGCTGTGATTACGTGGGCCATGTGCTGACTTGCAGCTGCCATCTGACCGCGACTGCAGAATTGTGTATTTACGATTGCATTGCCATAACCATGGGGACATGGAGTGACACTGTGTGTGTGCCTGTGTGTCGGTGTGTCTGACTGGCTGGCCTGCATAGCCTTGGCCGTATGTAGTCTTGGCCGTATGTCTGCCTATCTGTGCAAACCCACCTCGCGGACGGTGGGGAGGGATGTCAACAGTCCTGGTGAGTGGCAGTCCTCACTGCAATGGCATTTGTTCTGCTGCCAGTGAGATCTACCATGTGCTCCACTGTCCCAACTGGCACTGTACAGAGTTGATGCAGCTCAACTCGATTGCACGCAAGACAGGTACGCAGCAGGGAAGTTTCGCTTCTGCGATCAGCGGAAAGAGCCGTGTCTGCTGGAACGAGGTACACCTGACCCGACGGGACTCGGTGAAAGGCCAGCCTGCATGGCCGGAACATCAATCCCAGAGGTTGGAAAGGATGCT
>JALKAD010000204.1:65950-98816 GCA_024500015.1 Ulva compressa | reverse complement strand
CGGAATAGAGGGCACATACATGAAGTAAAGGATTCTGAGTGGAACTGAAATGGCAGAATACCGACGGCACGCACAACGAAACACTGGATGAAATTGTCGCCTGTGCCACTCACCCGGCGAATAGTGACCCCGTTTCCCTTCATTACACAGCATTACGCGGATATGACATCGCAGATCGCCTGCTTTCGCAATCGTCAACGCTAGCACCCGAGAGATCACACCGCATGGCATGAGCCACGGCCCAGCGAAAGGGACGTACCTGATGCCCTTCTTCTTCTCTCTCCGTGCCCCCGCCGGGGGGCCATGTGCTGGTGCCATGTTGGCGCTCCACAGCGTTTGATCTGCCCTAGCTGTGGCTGGCGTCAACACTGGCTACACTGAAACCGGGCAGCCCCGACTGAGACTGGCATTATGACGATGCTGATCATCGAATAGCATCTATCATGCTGTCAGGCGGTGTATCAAGTCCGATGATGAATCGCTACACTTCGTCGACCCCATTGTCTCACCTGCAGCGAGCTGCACCATAGTAACCTGTTTTGCGTTACTGCACAGCAATAGCAATCTATGCCACATGATGTGTGTTCCCGACGCACTGCGCAAGCCCGGTATGGGGCTCGGCTTGCTCCGTCCCGACATTGAGCCATGTATGCGCATTACATACCGACCGATGCGCTCAAGCGTCGTGCAGGGTGGGAAAAATCCCCTCGGATTATTCATTTTGGGCAAATCATGCTTTGGCGTCTGGTTAACAACAGTAACGCTAAACTGTCACTCTCTGTCCCAAGACGACGCATACACACGCACGGGACACCGAGTGCCACACCGTGTCCCTAGAGGCTGCCTGAAACGCAATGGCTGTGAAGATTTGCGAGGCTGGACGCTTCGTTGGACGCCTACATGCAGACGGGCTATGGTCGCCATGCAGTGGATCGAGAATGCGCATAGCGTCGGACCAGCTACAGCGCTGAACACCGCGCCACACTGCCTCTGCACCGCCCGAGCTGTGCACATGCATCTTCGGGCGCATGCATAGCCGGTCAGGCCCATGACTCGAGCAGGTCACTAACTCGTCCCTGCGCTGCTGTGATGATGAGGGCGTACATGATTATGATGACTGCTGTAGCGGCAAGGGGCACAAGTTCACAGGGCCCGGACTTTCACTGCAGATCACTTCACTGTGGCGCATGGCCCACCCCGCGTTCGAACCCGCCGATTGAATCATCAGCGGTGCCGATGAGTGCTGGCGGCCATTTATTTCGCTAATGCTGACGCGAGGCGCAAGGGTCGGCGTCGAGTTCCAAGCTAGCCCGCGCGTGATGGCAAGCGCGCAGTGATCAGGGCAAGATATGATAGTCAAGTTGCATCTGGCCCGACGGCAGGTGCCGGAACGTACGCGCACACGCAGCCAGTTTGGAAACACTGGCCCGTCCACGCTGCCTCAGGCACGTGCGGAACTTGAAGGGGCGCCTGGCATGCTGGGCCAGTGTTGACTCAGCCTCCCTGTGCACATGTAAGACAAGGCCGGGTTTCATGACAAGTTTGGACACACATGTTTCGGTCCGAACCCACCCCGGGTACGCGACAGGTGGGTTCCGTGCCCTTGAGCAGACCTCCAGGGCCACAGCGGTGTCCCACAGCTGCCGCTGCCGAACAACGATCGATCTGCAGCGGCTGCTACTCATGTATACGTTGCATCTGTGGCTGATAACGTGTTATAATGGTCGACGTCTTAGAGCAGAAACACTCGAGAACTAGACTGCCAGTGCGGCCCCAAACGCCCACGTCAAATGCTGATGTCGTGCGGGTGCCATCATGCAGCAGATGCCAAGGTCTGCATGCATACACTCTGACAGGTACTGTCACCTGCGACATGTGCGGCTGACGCCCCAGAAGCGTGCCCCCGCGTTACCGGCATCAGCTGATCGATGCATATGTTCCGCACAGCTACGAATGATCCCCACTCGCGTCAGCATGCATCTTCCAGCCAACGGACACCTGGCCTGGCCTTGAGGAGGTCGATGCGTTCACACCGCCGCTGCCCGAGGCGTCGAAACCATGATGGGCAGCACCTCCGCACACAGCACCGATCTAGCCAGAGCGGGCAGGCTCATGATCACCGCTGGAGTTCTTTCCGCGCAGTCGCAGCAGCAGGCCGCATGGTTTTGCGGCGTAAGCTTATCGTGAAGACATACACATGGCTCCTGGTGTCATGTGCCTCGTTGCAACGACCGCGCGGCCGGGGTGTGATGCAGAAGGCATCTGCGGGCCGGGTACGTCCGCGGTGCTCATCCAGGCCTGCCAGAGGCGGGCCGCGCGCTACGGCACAGCCGCATGCTACCCTGCGCTCGCCTGGGCGTGGCTTCTACATGCCTTCACCAGTTCAGGACGTCCACCTAGCGGCACACACATATATAAAGGTGCACGCTCCCCGTGCTGGTGCAATTAACACTCGTCACTATAGATCGTCAGCGTCAGGAGGTCCGGTGCACGTGCTGATCTGCGCAGATCGCATGCGATGTGGCAGGGGTCAGGAGCTCTCACATGTGCACAGCCACTGGCATATGGCAGGGCTGCGCTGGCCAGCATTCGAATTCGCGATTGCAGGGTGGATCTGCTGGCCAGCCGCCGCACTGACTCCACCTTGAGCGGCCGCGTGCACGCGCGTGGTGCACCGCAAATGCTGCATGCATGCATTCGTCAGCCGTTGCATGCATTCGTCAGCCATTCGTCGGCCGCTGCTGAAACGTGCGCACTGCGCGCTGCGCAGGCGCCTGTTGTAGACCATCAACACGGTCCGAGGCTGCTCCCCCATCTAGCCTTCACAAGTGGTGATGATTGGGGTGTTGATGGACATGTTGCAGCTGCATGTCCGCAATTGGCAGATCATGTACTACTAGTGTGCTTCAGCTGCGCAGCCCGAACACTGTGCAAAACAATTGCTGACTTGACCTTTGAAATGATCAGGCACAAGCTTACAAGCTCGCACACCCCGGGGGTAATCAGATCTGCATGCAGATGAGCATGCCTGCTTGCTACCCAGGCAGCACAGGGCCGCACACAGAGACCTCTGGCCTCCCAGGCCTGCGTAGTATACTATAGCTACTAGTAATTAATGCCATGCATGCCACAGGTAGCACAACCTGACACCGAAATCAGCCGAAAGCCTGTTTTGTTAAGAAAACCAAACCAAGTGTGGAGTGGATGTGGTGGCGTGTCAGGGTGTCAGGGTGTCGCGCTCGCGAAGGATGTTGTGGTGCTGTGGCGCTCCTACCTCTCTCAAAGTTCAAGTTGGTTCAAGTAGCTTACTCCATGCAGATGGAAAATGCCGCGCAGAGCAATGCCGCCCAGCAGCGAGGGCAATACATAACAGCTGGAATCAAGCAACCGAATCCCAACAAAGCGGCCAGCAGCAGGCAGCAATATGTTAGATTTCACAAGCTACTAGTCCTGCAATCAACTGCAACAGTCACACACCAGCACACAACACCACCTCATCCGCCACACACATGCCACGCGCATGCATGCCACCGTGGCAACGGACAGTGAATTTGCATTATCATTGAGCAGGTGATACATGGGCTGGACATGCATGTGCTGTGGCCATGCTGCTGCATGCATATGAGGGAAGATGTGGGGCAGAGGGTGCATGGCTCTAGCTGCACTGCACCCATGCACAAATGGCCCGGAAGATGGCTCTGCTTGCCTGGCACTGCCCCCCTATTTCTGTGGCCGATACAGGTGCTGAAGCATTACTGAGAGAGGTGCTGCAGAGGGGGGGGTTGATGATGTGGGGCCTGACAGACTCTTGCCCCCACACACTGCTAATATGTTGCAAAAGCACCTGTGTACCTGCTGTACCTGTGGATACCTGATCACAGCTGATACCCCATTTGACCAGACAAATTTGAAACCCTCTCATGTGAGGCATTACACCTTCCCTTTGCAATTGTATCACTGGCACTGCCAGCCTGGAAGGAGGTCTTGCCAGGGGGTCACGGGGGGAGGGGTGGGTGGGGCCCCATGGGAGCTCAACCCACGTCTGAGTTGGGAGAACCATTGCAGGCGCGAACATGCATGGCATGACTGCATTCTATAGGGCGCACTTGGGCCTGGCCAGCAAGCCTGAGGCCTGGGGGTACCTATGGACCCTTTGCGTAAAGCTCTGCATGCAACCGACATAACAGACCAGTGTGGCCAAAATTTGCAGCATTTGCATCATTTGCAGCATTTGCAGAAATTGTAGATTTTGCAGAATTTGGAGAATTTGCTTTTGCCACTGGCACAAACTTGTGGGGATTTATGGCTACAGGTGTTCAGAGTGCTCCTTGGGCACTGACCGATGGCACATGCCAAAACAAAACGAAAGTCCAATTGGGCATCGGCCACAGCACCCCTGCAGACGCACACTGGCTCGCGTCCACGTTGGACACACTGATGCTGTGGTGTGCCTAACTGATCAGTTGACCTGATATCATGGAGCCTGGAGGGCACCCCCAGGAATGCTGCAGTCCAAGCATTAGAATTACATTGTATATTTTGTCTTTTTGTCTGCATATATGCTTGCATATGTGTCTGCATTCCCTCCGCTGCCGTGCACTGCAGCGGGCAGGGCCACTGCCTGCGGCGCCACAGCTACCTTTCCAGACACACCAGTCATGCTCTGCAACTTGAAGCCCGCCCTGAACGACAGCGTGTAGCCTGTATCACACATACTGCAGGTATGCTGTGGCCGATGCCTGTTTGGGTTTGAGGTGATGCCCGATTGGATTTTGTAATATACGTGCACATGAATCAGAGACGTCTGCATCAGACCCGGAAGGTTAACCTTGCCATGCAATTGGGATCCTCATGCTGACACACTCCCCAGAGCTCTGGGAGCTGATGTGGGAAGACTAACCTTGACTGGGAGGTCCAAGCTCGACTGGGAGGACTGAGCTCGAGCGCACTGTAGGCCTGTCTGTGCCGACTTGCCCTGTGGGGAACCATTATATATGCTAGCAGCCTCAGTGTTCACTGCGGGCACGACGGGCCTGTGCCACTTGCAGCTGCACCAGTGACAGCCTCACAGCCCAGTGGGAGATGCTAGGCATTAACAGGTCTGGCACATACTCAGCCAGACGTGGGCTGCCGCAAGCAAGCTGCGAGTCAGTGGCAGGCGGTGCAGCACCTCAATCGCGCTCCCTCTGCTGATGAATGAATGCACAGGCTCGCGAATGGCGGGCTCGCTTTCTACATGCCCAGCACAACCTGTTCCGCGGAGAACAGGGCAGGCGGAGAAATTACAGATTAGGCTGTTACAAGACTGCGTGGTGCTGAGTACATAGTGCGTGGCACACTGCCATACCGCGGCCGCTACTGAGATCTGCATGGGTGTCACTCCAATGCATGGAATCCTAACACCACCTCTTGTGAGGTTTACCAGTACAACATCTGCTGCAGCTGCTGCTGACTGGCATGCATCTGCGCCCCCCCCTGCACATCAGCAGTCCGCAGCAGAAGCAGAAGGGCATCTGGCATTCACCCATACGGCATGCACAGCCTGATTTGGTGCTCCTTGGTTGTGTGGCTGCCCCGGCAACCTCATAGCTGATGTGACTATGCTCTTGGTGCCTCAGGTGAGCCCTCAGGTGATGGGTTCCATGGGCGGGGTGATTTGCATGCATGCATGCATGTCTGACAGACTGGCACAGAGGTCAACTGAGGCTGTGCACATCGACTGTCACAGCATGGTCACCCCCCCCACCCAGGTGGACCACATTTTGCGATTGCGGCCTCAGTCTTGTCAAATGTGCCAATGTGATGCATACGCCTGTGATCCTAGCATCAGCACTTGGGTGTGCAGCTTTTGCACCGACACAGCAGCATGGCACGGACTTGGATGCCAGTGGCCACAGGCATCTTGATGACTACTGGTGTGCGTGTGTAAGTAACTCACAAGCATGCACTCCAGTTGGTACCAGAATGACAACAAGACAAAGACTGATGGTGTGCCCACGGGTGTGGGTTCAAAACTGACACATGTGCTGCATCTCCATGCACCACACCTGCGCAGCTCTCGCAGCATGGGGCTGCACAACAGTACTAGCACTGTGCTTGTGGGACAGTTTGTGGGACAGTGGGGCAGATCGTGTGCAGGTGCCACGAACTGCAAGTCCGCCATGTGAGTGGAACAACAGTGCTGAGAAGTGTGATGCCAACATCACAGGTGCTCAACGTTCAATCAGTTTTGCAAGTCCTGTTCAGCCGCAATTCTATGTCATCTCCGCCTAGCCATGGTGACTATAGAACAAATTTTCTGACAAGGTAGCGCAGGTTGGCAGCATGGGCGGCCAACATGCCACGTGCCTGTGGTCAGCACATCAAGTGTCGTCCAACAGAACCACGGGCAGCTTTGGGGATTGCGTGTCGAGCGTGCCATTACAAGTCATTACAAGCCAGGGCCGATGTCAGCGCCAACAGACCAGTCCGCGCATCCAATTCATCTGCGATCAAGCTTCCAAGAGTGTTGATCTTCCAAGCCACGCACTGTGACTCATGCATCTGTGTCCAAGTGCCACCGCCATCTCGACACGCAACCAGACTACAAAATACACCATGCCCGCCCCAGCCACATTCGTTCGACGTAGGGACGATTGCCGTATGCATACGACTCCCGTTCAACACAATGCCGGGCTTTACACTGTACAGAATGTGCTCAGCGGTTTTCGCTCTGCAGCCGGCAAGATTTTGCATCCATGCCCGCGAGGCTTCATGCTTCTTGTTTGATGTGGACCCCCAGCCACACATCCCACACATCCAGAAACTGCTGCCACCTCGACCTCCCACGATGATCACGCCCAAGCATGCTGCATTGCCTCAGACTCCAAAGCTGTGAATGCCAGCGCAGGCAGCGGTGCAGGCGCTCCTCGGGTGTGTCCATGCCTCGGCTGTTGCGGGGCCAGAGGCAGCCAGCCGCCAGGACCAACGGTCGGGCGACATGTGCATGGCGCTCGGTACTCGCAGCATCATGCATCACCCCGGAGCGCCTCTCCATGGCTACTCTCGTGCGCGCGCATTGCGCTGCGTGTACCACTTGAGCCGCCATGGGGCATCGCGAGAGCCAGGTCCACGTGGAAACACGGGGAAAGTACCCGCACCCAGATTCCCACCTCGCGTTGAAGCACATACGCGCTCCAACTCCGGGCCGACTGTGCAGGCGCATATCAGCGTGTCGCTGCTGGGCTTCACAATGCTTCACTCAGCAGCAGTGGCTGCGGCAGCTCAAGGTGTGCCAGGCTGCGCCGGACGCGATGGCCACAGGCGGCGGGGGTCATTCGTGTGCGGAGCCGCGGATGCCGAGCCAGGCAAGCACACCCTCTAGGCCACCACCCACTGCGGAGTCACGGCGGCCGAGGTCGCTGCCGAGGCGGTGCAGCGCAGCACGCACGTCTGCGTTGAGCTCGCTGCCGTACGACCGAGAGCTCCAGTCGCGCGCCAGCTGACGCAGGCTCGCCGCCAGCCGGTCCGCCGCGTCGGAGGTCGCTGCAAGCACGCCGTCGCCGCCGCCAGCGGCGGCCGCGGATTCGGCGGCTCCGCCGTCGCTGCTGGCGCGGCTGCCGCCGGCGATGGAGCTGCGGGCGGAGCCGCCGCCGACGGAGGCGCGCCAGTCCTCGCGCCCGGCCAGCGGCTCCGCCGCCGAGGGAGAGCGCACCGGCGGACGACGCGACGGAGGCGCAGTCGTCCGCATCGCCTGCAACGCTGCGGCCGGCGCCGTGGCGCGGGGCCGGGGGCGCGAGGGCCGTGCCTAGGTCAAAGCGGAACGGCGCCTGGCCGAGGTTGACGCACACGGCGGCGCCGCCTTGCAGCGACACGGCAAAGAGGCTGTGTGCCACGTCCAGTGCATGCATGGGCTGCATGCGTGCATCTGATCAATCACAGCTCTCCAGGCCGCCGCTCTAGCACACACCAACGCAGGTCATAAGAACCCTGTCACAGCGCGGGAACGCTGCGTGGGGTCACACATGCACACAAACAGTATCATCAACACACCAATCAAGGCGAGGCTTGCGGCGAGTCCTACAAGCACAGTCACACAGCCATACATCAGCCAGCGCGCATGCGTGCGCGGCAGGCAAGCGGTGGGCCGCGCACGTGGTCGAGGGTGCCGGCAGGGAGGTCCGCGCCGGCCGTGTCGAGGCCGAAGCTCGCGGAGCTGCGGCGCAGGGACATCAGGGACTCGAGGAACTGCTCCGGGCCGCCGCCCGCCACACTGCTGCCACCGCTGCTGCTGCTGTCTCGCCATGCACCGCCGGCACCAACACCGTCATCACCGCCACCGGGAGCCCCTGCCCTGCACATGATGCACACCGCTCTGCGCGCTAGCCAAGGCCTCAACGGCACAGTACAGCTTGCAGATTGTGTGAACCGCCAATTCACATGTGTCGCCGATGTGACCCGGCGCGGCCGTCTGCAGTGCCCAGGCCCACTGCCGCAGTCAGCACCAAATGCATGCTCCACCGAGATGCCGCAGCGGACACTGATGAGCGGGGGCATGCGCGTTTGATGAGTTGAGGCAGGCAGCTGTAGCAGCGCATGCAGAGGGACAGGTGCCCCGCACGTGCGGGACTTGCCGCCTGCGGCAGCAGTGCGGCCACAGGGGTGCGCAGTGCCGACGACGGCGCCGTTGCAGGTGAAGAAGACGCGGTTGGACAGGATGTCCATGCCGCAGCCCAGCACGGTGCCCACCGCCGGCCGCTCGCTGGTGAATGGCGCCCCCCGGGAGTGCCACTGTGTGTCTGTCGGGCCGGGGTAGATGCGGTTGCCACATGTGTCCCATGCCGCCGCCTGCACTCAGTGCCCCCACGGCATCAGCACAGCGATTAGATTAGAAACGTAGATACTCAGGCAGGTGTGACTCCCCGCATCAGCCTTGTGCTGCAATCGCGGTGCGGATGCATTGCCAAGCGCATGGGGCCGTAGATAGGCAGCCGCTCGGCGCCGGCACGCATGTGTTGAGTTGGGTGCATGGTGGTCAGAGTCAGACCGCACTGGCAGCAGGGACGCCGCTGTTGCGAACTTGCTTATGTCACACGTGATACTGGTTACGGTGCTTGCAGTTACGACAGTATGAGGAATTCTCGACGTCCTACAGTCCCTGACCACCCTGCCTATGTGGTGAACTGATGGACGCCTGACCAAATCGGAGAGCTGCCGATGTGCCTTTGCCACAGAATTGGACTGGCGGCACACAAGGAGCAAGTGACACAACTGAGCTAGGCCGAGCCATGCACGGCCATCTGTGTGTCCATCACAGCGATGTATCTAATTCACCACAACTTGCACTGCTGGCTGGAGCATGTGGCTGATCGGCATGCTGACATCGTGGGAGGGCGACGCATGCGCCGGAACAGGGGGCTGATAAGATGGGGAGTGCGCACCGAGAACGAACCGGCCCAGTTGCCACTGTAGTGGCCGAGGGGCACATCTGCTCGCATCCAGCGCATGTGGGCACGGTCATGGATGGCGCCGACGCTCAGCTGGCTGCCAGGTGGCAGCTGCACGACTTCCACCTCAACATAGCGCACAGCAGGTGCCCCGACGACCGCCGTGCCCTCGTGGCTGAAGGGAAACAGTCGCCGGATCACAGCGGCGGCGACACGGCGGCGGCCACCCCCGCCGCGTGTGTCGCTGGACAGGTTGGGATGAGCACGCAGCGTGAAGGCGTCACGCAGCTGCATGCTGCAGTTCCAGGAGAAGATCGGACTGACTGACACGTCTGGGTCTGCATAGAGTGAGGGCAGGCGGAGGCTCTTGCGGTAGTATAGCGGATGCAGTGGCGTGATGGCCGGCAGGGCTGGGTCTCCACCGGTTACCCAGGCTGCTGTATCGGTGGCAGCGGCCTCTGCTACCTGCACAGTTTGCTGATGTAGCACCATGGCCACGAGACCGTGCTGTTGCGCCGATGTGGGAGAGTGGCGACGTTACCTTGTTGGATGGGCATCGCAGTGATGTGCAGTAGTGCTTGACCACGTAGTACCAGCGCTGCGCAGACGGTGCGTTCTTGGGAAGGGTGTGCGGCTGGAATGGCAACAGGTCGATCAGAATTTGTCTCCATATCCCGTCTTGCCTGATGACAGCGGCGGACAGAGTCTTGCAGGTCAGGGCGACAGCGCACACATCGCGCGCAGGGAGTCCCGCCATAACCAATCCCAAAGATCCATCGTCGAGGTCGGCCAAGCCTGAGCCCGACTGCGCGGCCATCGATGCAGCGGTGACTCCAAACTTTACGCCTTTCTTCATGGCGCCTTCAGCAAGTTTCATCCCGCTTGTGAGGTGAGGCAAATGTGTGCGGACAAGTCCTGGGTTTTTACAGCAAAGGCAATGCTACAGCTGCTGCACAGGGAACATGCTTACAGGTCAGTCAGATGTCCATTCTTTGGATACAAGTGCCGGTATAATCGTTCTACCGAGTGTGGCAGGGCTCAGTGAATGGCAGGGATTCCGGGCAGAGTAGAAAGCAGTGGGTGTGGCTGCTGAGCAAACACGTTCTGGTAACGTCTTCAGAGGTTGTTGTCCTTATAAGGCAAATTCAAGACACTGTTTGCGAGGTGGAGCAACGAAGCGCTATGGCGCCAATAAGGAAGCGGGCCCCTTGTGGCCATTTAGCTGCGTCAAACACTGGCGGACAGCAGGCACAGTGCACAGCTATGCTGGAGTGTACCTAATTTGCAAACAGAGCTACATGATACGTACGCACGTGTTACAGTCCACGGCTCGGCTTTGGTCGTATCAGACCTCAATATCGCTAACATTCCTCCGGAATGGTGTATTATGCATGCTCGAAGAGCTCGCTCAATTGTCCATCCGTATACGTCCTAAGGACAGGGACACACAGATAAACACGCAGACTTTGACGATACTCGATGCCAGGCACGGCACTATGAGCATCACAGCAAGGGATGTATCAGCCTTGCCATCATCCCAGACCAAAACATGCAGTGGGGACCCAACCTCGCGTGAAAGGCCATCCAAGACAACCCCACCGCTTTCTCACACAAGGACAAGTCGACGATGCACCCTTCCATGCCACAGACACACAAAAAGACAGAAGACACCACCGTAGCAGCAAAGGGCACACAGCCTTTGGCACCGTCCACAGGGTCTGAAGCATACCCACTCCTCACATCCCAGCCAAAACCCCGCAGCCATTCCAACTGCCGTACACAGAGCAACGGCCCATCTTCCAGACGAACCATTGCGAGCCTCAAGCCCAAGTCAGTCAACGCATTCTGGCCACAGCCTACCAGTGGCTCGGGGCAGACGCCTCACCTCCCAGGCAAGGACACCCTGCCTGCTAGAGCCTGCACTGGCGCATGGCACACCGGGTCAAACAAACACATGCTCCTCCCCGAGGGCTGCACCCAGCATGAGAGGGCCATCCAAATCAGATCACGCTTCGGGCTGGCAGCCTAGACAGCGTTCTCGGCAGAGCCGGCGTGCACGGACTTATCCTTACCAGCCTTCTCGCTGTCGTCAGCTTCGAGGTCGATCGGGCCCGTGCTGTTGTACGTCTGCATCAGGCCTTCGCCGGACACCTGCACAGCCATATGGGGTCAGCTTCAACCCTCCACTCACAGGCGCGGCCGCGGTCGTGGCCAGTGGCTTGCAGTCTGCCTGCTTGAGCCACACGCAACGGCGCACAGCAGGCACCCTAGCGGAAAAGTGTGATGATTCTGGTGTTTAGACACTATACCCATGACATTCGTCGTAGATTTCCTACATACCAGAATCATCACAAACAGAAAACATAAAAGAACACATGCCACCTGAACGCATGTGTGTTGCACAGTGATCGATCCAGGCCAAGCAGTGCCGAGGGAACGAAAGCAGGAAACAAACAAAGCGGGGCACTACACAAAACAAAACAGACACAGCAGGGCACGCCAGCACGCAGCAGGGGGCGGCGGCTGCCGCACCTGGCCGTCGTTGTTGTAGATGTCGACGAGGCGGGATGCCTCTCGCGCCTGGGAGATCACGCGAGCGTACTCCTCAGGGTCGAACTGCAGGCTCGGCTGCAGGTAGCGCTCGGCGATGGGCCCGAGCTCGACATCCTCCGTGTCCCAGTTGTCCGCCTTCATCTGCTGCATCTCCGCGTCCGTGAGGTGCTTCATCCAGTCGTACTTCTGCACACACATGCACGGCGTCAATAAAAAAAAAAAAAAAAAAAAAAATATCGATCAACATGAAAAACACACACGGACCGCCACCGTCATGTGACATGGGCGCGGCTCAAGTCTGCTTGACGGGTGGTTCAGCTCTAGCACGGCAAGCGGTCTCGGCAGCTCTGGCACTGCTGCTGCTGGGAAGCCGCGTCGGGCGATCGGCAGGCAGTGGAACATGCTCTGCATGCATGCAGGGAGAGGCACTGGGGCCTTTGTGCCACAAACACACTGCGCATGCAGGGGCAGCCAATGCATCAAATCCCTCTCGCGCATGTTCCCAACGGTAGCTGGAACATCTCTGTATGAGCGGACACATCGCAACTTACCCGGCCACATGCGGACCCCGGTTGGTGGACAGCATAAATATGTGTTTTGTTTCTTAAAATAGTAGACCAGCAGGCACATTACGATTCTCGTACTTCAGCACTGTACCAGATTCATGCAACTGCATCACAGCACAGCGCAGCAGGCAGCACAGCGTGGTGCAGCAGCGGGGGGCGCGCACGAGGTCGGCGCGGTCGAGGTCGGCGGCGGTGTGCACGGCGAGGAACTTGAGGGGGCGCGCAAACTTGTGGTAGACGACAAAGGCCCAGCAGGCGGTGACGATGGTGGGGATGAAGAGGATGACGGAGTAGGGGAACTTCTTGATGGAGAGAATGCCGATGTAGCTGAGCTGGAAGATGAAGATCCCGACGAGCATCTGGCCGTACATCTGCACCACACGTGGCAGCAGTGTCAGCACGGCGTCGGTGGCAGCATCAGCGGCAACCTGGCGGCGGAATGAGAGGACCGTTTGGACAGAACGGGCGTGTTGCCAGAATGAGGGTACAATGAGGACCCGGCGACCTCGTGCTGGGCAAACTCGTCTTTGTGGTACACAGCAAGGCAGCCGGTCATGGATACTGATCCAACACGGGTTCGAACCATGGACTTGAGCGGAACTGGCGGCTGAAGCGATGGTGGCTTGCCGGGCTGTTGCGCGGTTGTGCAGACACGTACGCTGCTGGCAGGACCAGAGAGCCGGAAAGGGGGGTGATGGCGCAGATGCATGGGGTGCATGCGTGGCCGGGGGGCACACCACGGGCCAGAAGAGGCCGCCGGATTGGAAGGCCTCGCGCTTGGTGTACATGAGGTCGTAGCGCCAGAAGAGGTGGCTGCAGATGAAGTAGAAGAGGGCGGCGGCGGAGACAAAGGGCTGAGAGACGGAGAAGACGATGAGGATGAGGAAAGCCATGGAGTCGCTGGGGATGGCGGTTCCGTACGAGGCGTACTGCCGCGACCACGTGCGCTTCTTCGCGCGCTCGCTCTTCGAAATCTTGCTGAGGATGAAGTAGATCACGGCGCCGGGGAGGCGCAGGAAGCGGATCGACGAGGCAAACACGCCCTTGGTGAGCAGGAAGGACAGGAAGTACGAGGCCTGCGGGCGGAGGCGGGGGGGGTTCAGGGCAAGTGGCTTGAGGGGCGCAGGCAGAACAGCAGGTGTGGGCAGTGCAGAATGCTGCCGGCACTCACGGTGCATGCGTGTTGTGGCCAGCATGCACTGCCAAAGCGTTAGCAGTGCCGGGGCTTGTGGTCAACGGTGGCAGCACTCGGTGTGACCTTGGTGTGAGACGCACGGCACAATCGATGTGCGAGTCGCACGGCACAATGCGCACGGCACAATCGATGTGCGAGTCGCACGGCACAATGCGCACGGCACAATCGATGTGCGGGTCGGCAGCGCTCGCGGGCGCACCTGCTGCGGGATGGCCTGGCCGAGCCAGTCGGTGATGCGGCCGGGCTCGTCGCGCAGCTCATTGAAGAGGTCGATCACGGGCAGTGCGCTGTTGCCACCGCTCGTGCCGGTCGAGGCAGCACCAAGGATGGTGTTGAAGATAAAGACGACGAAGAACTGGAAGATGTAGTACTTCTGGCCGAGGGAGAAGTCGACTGCGGAGAGGGACGGCTGCTTCTCGATCTTGGCGGCGACCATCTTGAGCACCATCGGCATCACCGCAAGGATGATCGTCAGCGCGAGTGTCGGCATGATCGTCTTGAGCAGGTCTGCAGCCACAGCACGCGCCCCGCTCAGCATGGCGGTGTATGGGGGAGAGTGCACGTGTGGCATGAGTGCCCTGATGCAAGGATGTTGCACAGAGAAATAGGATGAGCTGCGGCATGACTAGTTGCACATAGAGCGCCGGCTGGGGTGAGAATGCGGCACAGACGATTGCTCCACAAGGTCGAGCCCCGACGTAGCAGGCGCGGACGTTTGAAGAACAAAACACATTTGCCAGTTGGGGTGGGAGCTCCCAGAAGATTCAGGAAAACGATACGCAGGCTCACTGTTGAACACTGCGGCAAGGGGGGCTGGCTCTGGCGGGCAGGGCAGGGTGGGGGGGTTTCATGAGGGGGGCCGCACTGCCGAGGAGGGGGGCGTCGAGGAGCCACTGTGCCCAGTTGCCGGGCTCCGCATATCCCTCGAGGTTGACGATCTGCTGCAGCGCAAAGATGATGGGGAAGAAGAAGACGATGATGAGAGCGAGGATGCCCCAGCCCATGAGCCGGCGGAGGCCGCGCTGCTGGTGCGGGCACGTAACGTTATTCCAGATGATCTCCCGGGAGTTGGGCGCACACCGCGTCAGCCACGAGGTCGAGTCGATGCTGAGCAGCCCGGTCGACGCGACCGCCTGCGACTGCCGCGTGCGCAGCGACACGAACGACGCGTGCGTCGGCTGCACAGCACAGCACGTCAGCGTCGGCGGGTGCAGCATACCAGTGCTGGGCGACGGTGCAAGAGGCAGCGTCTAGCGGGTGCGCAGAGAAGCTGCATGGGCAAGGGATCCAGAAGACACATTCACCCGAGCGGCCTCCGGTGGCGGGGCATGCGTGGTCGGAGCGCTGCGCGCTTACCCGCATGCGCAGCGGGGACTGCCGCCTCGCTGTGGTTCCCGTGCCGGTCAGGTGATTGCCCGCACAGCACCTTGCAGCACAGCACAGCGCATGACGCAGCACACAGCGCGGCACACCTCTTTGAGCACGTCCTCACGCTTCTCGGCGAGCTCGCGCTTGAGCTGGCGCATGCGGAAGATGTTGTACTGCATTTCGTCGGCCTTGTCCTTGTCGCCAAACGTCTTTTTCGTCTCCTCATCCACCTTGCCCAGACCCATCATCTTTCCAAGCTTGACCTCCTTGCGCTCGATCTTCTTGCGGCCACCGTTCTTGTCCTTTGCGTCTGCACCACGCCACACTGCTTGAAGCCTCGCCACCGACTGCCCCCCCGCACTGGAGGCCATTGAGTAACACATGCATGACACTGCGGCAAGTGTAAATCCGCAGGAGCAGCATCTGCGGAGACCGCCGTGCCTCGGCCAGGCAGCCGCAGCTGCTGACGCTGGAATGCCAGAACCAGCAGTTAGGCAGTGCATGGACATGCAGCCACAGAACGGAATGCCGCGGCAGAAGCTCTCCTGTGGATCCTGTCACACAGCCAAGCTCCCGTTCGTGGTCGAGCAACCAGGCGGGTGTCCAGAATGGGGAGAGCAAACAGTGTGTGGGGAGGGGACGAGCAAGAGGTGTGCAGCCAGGAGGCAGCTGCGACCGACTGCAGGGTCGCACCGGCGCGCATGGTGCCAATCCAGGAGTCTGTAGTGTCAAGAATCTTCTCCATCACCTTGTCGTAGTCTCCCTTGATGCCTGAGATGGCTCCGTCGTCGTACACCACGTTGACAGCTCTGCAGAAGCACAACGCAGAATGGTTAGGCCATCTCTGAAGACGGCCACCCAGTCTTCGTGACCGTGCATTTGGACAATCGTGCCTCCCCTACTGGACACTTGTGACCTTGAAAACTGCGAGCGTGTTTGTCATGGCCAAGCAACGAGCTTGAGCGAGCGGAGCGAACGCCCAGGGCAGAGTGTGTGGAGATGGAGAGCAGGGCCGCACTCAACCTGCTCAGCCCCGATGGACCGGGCAAACTCGCGGCGCACGATGTCGCGCATCGGCACCTTCTTCTCCAGCGCGGCGTCCACCTGCAGACACTCCGCATGCCATCACGCCCAGCTGCAGTCGAGGCCACCCCCGCTGTCTCACCCGCTCCTGGCTCCGACACCGGATTGTACCAGCATGGTCCCACGCGCCCCACACACCTCCGAAACAGCGTGCAGCACAGCAGCCGGCACGTGGTCCTGTCTCAGAGGTTTATTTACGTGGTGTATCTACGTGACAGAAGCCTGACGCCGCACAAAGAGGCGAGCATGGCAGGAGGGACATGGGCAGCATTCAACACGCAAGGTGTGTGCAGCACACATGAGGCGCTCTGGAGTGTGAGGCTCACCTGCTTTGCGGGCTCAAAGTCAGTCAGGGGGGGCCGCGACTCGAAGGCTCCGAGGTCGGTGCGGCGCAGCAGTGGCTGGGGTGGCATTCCGTAGCTGCCGGTCGCTTCACCGCCCTGCAGCAGCCACCGCACAGCACTGTCAGCACGCACGCAAGTTGCGGAAGCTGTATGCGACAGTGCGGCACCAGGCCGCTGCGGCAGGAGCAGGTGGCATGACAGCAGTGAACACACTGTTGCATGGCGGACAGTGGGCATGATGTGACTGTGGAGCTGATAGGGAGTGCACAGAGTGAAACGCAGGGCGCAACAGGCCCAAAGCATCAGACTGACAGCCGCAGGGAATCGTGTCAATGCGGTAGTGTGCATGGCAGCCATGCGTAGAGGCTGCAGAGGCACACCACTCTGCGGGGATCCACTGCGTTGGTGTCTTTGAGGTACACGTCCCTCTTCTTCGTTTCAAACAGGTCGTCGATGTCTTCAATCGCCTGCAGCACCGCCGCAACCTGTTGACAGGCGCACAGCCGGCAGACGCATCCGCACCCAGGTTCCAAGTCGGGATGACAGCAGCACAGACTGTCCATCCACAGATCAGAGCAACATGGCTGCACAGGGCTGCTTGTAGTGCGACCTGCTCGAGATTCAGTCGACAGTGCGGCAGCCACCACACACCATGCACCACCACGTTCACCTGGGCGACAAAAAGTAAAGCATCCGTGATCAGGCCTCGAAATTAAACGGATGCGGCAGCCACCAACTGCTATGCCTGGGCACTACAACAGAAACAATGCAAGCGTTCCAGGCACGCAGAAAATGCCGTCCGACGACGCTAGACAGGAATTACAGCCAGGAAGGCATTCCGGGGAAGCAGCCACAGATTCAAGCGAGCAGGACCGGTGGGTTGCCGCTGACGAGCTGCGGACGGGGGCCGCAGAGGGGCGGAACGCACGGCGGACACGAGGTCGGCGCCTTTCTCGAGGGCGTTGGTGGTGGGCACGTCTTGCACCAGCACCGTGTGGCCTTCGTCGCCGCGCCGCAGCCACGACAGGTGCAGCACGCGCCACGCGATCGTCTCCTCGTAGTGCTGCCACAGCATCTGCACGCCGCACAGCAGCTCATGCAGCAGCTTTCCTCACAGCATGTCACAGCACACAGGTCTCCTAAAGCTGCGCAAAACTGAACCGAGCCAGCCTGAGATTTGGCCGGAGCAGTGTGGATGCTGCTGCTAGCAGATCCCTGCTGCGCTGAATGGCGCGAGAGGGGAACGGAAATTAAACGTCAGACGCGGCACAAACTGACCAGGATCCAGGACAAGAGCGGCTTGCAGACGAGGGGGCCGGCCGCGGCAACACCGAGTGCCGCAGAATTGATCACGCGTGCAGAAACGATCAGGCAAGCACGGTGCAGATCGTTCTGCAGAAACGATCACGCGTGCAGGAACGGCAGCGATGGGAAATTGCCCTCTCGGTGCGAAGCAAGGCGAGGACTCTGGAGGGTGGAGTGCAGAGCGGCTGACCGCATGCGACAGGACAAGGCAGCGAAGCTCCACTGCAGCGCAGCGTGCACATGCATTCACACCCTGCAGCGCAGCTCCACCAACATAGAGGCGCGAGGAGCCACAGTCCACTGGAGGCGCTCGCTGCGAGGCCACACTCCACTGGAGAACCACACACAAAGAACGGTGAAAGCAGCCACCTCACGTTCTCCAACTCCCTCTGTAATCGCATCATGATACGCAGGTGCTGTGTGCTGTGTGTCCTGTTGCTTGGTGGGCCGTACATGCAGCACTAGGCAGAGGTGGCGCCCTTGTTGCGTATAATGACTCTGTGGTTCGACCACTGAGACAGGCAGGGTGTTGCAGAGCGGAGGCACACGGTGAGGATGACAAAGGTGATGATGTATATGACGCCCACGTGCACCCAGAGCTTCATGGACTCGGGCTCCACGTTGGACAGCGAAGTCTTGTCAAACGTGGTCACGATGAAACCGCAATCCTCCGCAATCGCGTCCGCGGTCGCGTTGGCCTCGAGGCCGCCGTTCGCAGCCGCGTCCTGCACACACCGTAAGCCACGTGACAGTCTGCGCCTAAACACTCTTTGGCGGGTGTGCATGCATGCGGCGTAAGCGTGTAGCAAGCAAGCAGGAGACAGGGTTCGTCCACGGCCACTGCGTCGAGGCATGCAGCTGTGGTGCAGCTGTGGCGCGACGACGAGGGTCTGGTGTGAACCGGGTTGTGCTGGCTGGATGAGGTTATGGCACCTTGAGGGCGTCCCCTGTGTCCTCGTCCTTGCACCCGAGCCGCGCCTGGCGGCGTATGTCTGTGTTGATGAGGTCATTGGTGAGGTGAGTCGGCAGCAGCGCGCCAAAGGCGATGACGGTGACGAGGAAGGCGATCTTGGTGCAGAGCCAGAGGTAGCGGACGTACGCGAGAGCGTCGACGCCAGCGACGCGCGCAAACTGCTCGTCGGGCAGCGTGAAAACGGGGTGGATCCACGATAAGAAGCCCTTGGGCAGCGCCGGTGGCCGGAACCTGCACGGCTGGCGGGCTCAGACGGGGACAGGCTGTTGGCTGTCAGCAGATGAAACTGGCAGGAATTGAAATCGGCCACAAGCGGCACATGGCATTCGCAGCATGGGAGATCGGATTGTTCAGGGAATCGTGCCACCCGTGATGAGCGTGGGCATAGGCATGGGCTGGGTGCTGTGTGGGCAGGTGCCCCTGCAGGTGCCCACACAACGGCGCGATGGGGGGGAGGCAGGGCGCTGTGGGTCGTGGCTGTGGGTTGTGATGCTGTGGGTCGTGGGTCATCGGGTAGTGCAGGATGTGGCATGATGGGGACTAGATCTGCTGAGGCCTAGATCTGTCACAGTGTAACACATGGACACCTGGATAAGATACCACCCTCCATAGGCTGTATACAGCTGCAGTAGACTGTGCTGGCAGTGGGGTGCCAGGTGATGCCAGTATGAGTGATTCAGTAATGCATGAGTTTTTTGCTTCCCCCTCCGAGCACGGCCGTGTAGCTGTGGGTGTCTGTGGACGCACCGGCACGGCGTCATGCAGGGGTAGGGTTTGAGAGCGGCAGCTGCGGCGCGCTGGCGCATGGTGACTAGACACATGTCACGGTACTGCGTGCACCCTAGCACTGATAAGATCACACACGTGCACAGCTACGGCAGTGATTTGCGCGGCCATCAACACCTGAATCTGGGATAGCATGCGCATCAGTATGAGCCTAAACGGCGCAGGTTACGACCAGCGTGTGATGCCGTCGGGCTTCCGAGCGCGCGTAATACCCCCGCGGGCCCCGGACGTCAATGGCGAGGCCGAAGCTGCACAGGTCTGTGTCCATCCGCGTCGCGGTGGTGGTGACGACGCATTGGATCCAGTACTGCAGTCTGCGCTGTCAGAACGTCTGTGCCGATCCGCAGCGTGCGCGGCTGGCCAATCACAGCATAAACCAACCTTCCAACGCCTTGCAATCAGTGTGCATGTGTTGAGGAGTCTAAGATGACGTGCATGCATCGCAGTCCGTAATTGGAGCGCTGCCACAACAAATGCGCACACATTATGGGTCCACGTCAGCAACGGCGTGCTGGACTGTAGACATAGCAGGCCCAGGGGCACCTGGTGTGTTCGAGGTACGGTCGTGTGGTTGGCAAAGGTGGCAGCGTGTGTATGTATCGTGCCTCCTGCTTCATTGTGTGGAGCCACACATGTGTAGCGCGAGGAACAGCTGCGAGGATAGCCAGATGAGTGACGTGCGCGTGTGTGGCCCAGCGGCGCAGTGCAGGCGGAAAGCGCATGCTAGCAGAAGGCAGTTGAGCTGCACAAGAACAGTAACGGAAAGAGGAAGGCACGCCGACGCGTCAACGACGTGGCCAACTTGCTCGGTGCCGCAGGACAGCTATGCTTGCGACGGCGAGTTTCGTGCGACAGAACGGCGTGTGTCAGTTCGTAAACAAAAACAATTGGCCACGCAAACAACATCTGTAGGAAAGTAAACCGACATACAGGAAGACAGTATTGGTCAATCGGTTGTTAGACTGTTGCGTTGAACAGCTCGGGCGTCATGGATACACTGGGCTGGTTTGACAAACCTGCACCTCATGAGATGCAGCAACCACATCTTAAGCTATACAATAGAAGCAACGCCGTGTCGTCATTCCCCGTCACAACAGCTGCGGCGGTGGCGCCACTCCACATGTTGTTACGATCGACGACCCACACGCCAGCAATCCAGCATTCCTGTGCTGTAGCCGGAAATATTGCAAATGCAATCGTAAAGAGAAGCTTGGAGGGGTATACGATGTATACATACAGATCCGCGACAGACCAACAGACGTCTGAGTCAACTAGCTTGGCGTGAACGCAGGTTTGGCTCCGAGACGGCAGCCTGCTGACAGCCGGCCATTAGCTCCTATCGTTCGAGATTGCCACCAGCACAATGCTATTCTAGAGTACTTGGCTGATCTGGTAAAGCATAGCCAAGCCGTGACCATCTCGGACGTGGCCATGACAGCGGCGAAAAATAGTACTATCACAGCTTCGCACCTGAACGGAATCGCCAGGAACCTCTTGGCCATATAGAAGTGCGACAAGAATGAAAGACGTCGCAAGACATTGAAGATGACAAAGGCGATCAGAGCTATGCCGCAATTGAACACAACGGTGAATGCCAGGTCATCCCATGTCATAGCCATGGTTTCGACCGGCTAAACAAACACTCGTCGAACCTATTCAATAGAAATAGCCTTCAGGCAGATGCGAAGGTTGCACCTGATCTCTGGCGAGCCCAGACCGCTCCGCCCTGATCGCGGCTGAACCGAACGCAGCAAAGTCGCGCCAAGAACAAAATGGCAATCAAACGACTACTCAGGCCATCAATGGCTGCCAGGTTTTTGTATATGTGGTTATCTTCTCTAAGCTATGGGGCACAAAGTTTTGCATGGTGTCGGGAGCGGAGAACTTATAACTGAATCGCCGCCCATTCAAACATGCATGCCGCGCATGTCCCACCCATGCATGGCCACGCAACATAAATCCACTCAGGACGCAAACTTCGGCTCTACCTAGCCAGCGCTGCAGCAATTCCAGTGCTAACACATTAATGCTGAGAACAATAATTGTTTTCTGCGACTCTCCCGTGCAACTATCGCTGCTTGACACGGATGATTTCGTGCGAGAACATTTGTGCATCTGATGTTCAATTGTGTGCACAATCTCACGCTTGCGAGATACTGCAGCTACGGACACCAATGAGCGAACGTAAATTCAGTGGTGACCACTCGCTGTCGTAGAGTATACACTGAGTATATGTTGGTTGCTTTGACATAACTCTCGAGTACTGGTCGTAGGTTGTATCTGGACCTACGCACGGTACCGACGTACAATCGCATAGGCGCTCTACTGTTCATTTTTTTGCACATGAAATCGCGCATAGCTGTATTTTACATCAGCAAAATGCAGCGCTTGGCCTACGCTGGTGGCGCAGTTGCGCTGCTGTCGAACGTCGCTTGTACACGCCTTCGTCGTGCTAATGCCGAGCCACACACGCTGCGCTTGCGCACCTGCGGCAACATAAGCAGGGTGCTGAGAAGTTGGCTGCACTGTGCGCTACAACTGTCACGAATTACAATGAGCCGCTGAACCAGCCTGCCTGGTTTTGAGAAGCCATTGCAATCAATCTCGCAGTACACAGCACAATCACAGGCTACCGAAGCCGCAATATGAACAGTTAGATACATTGTTGCCTGCCTCATCCGGCCGTTGGGTTATCTGCAAAATCAGTGTTACAGAATGGGATCAGCTCAGACCGGCATGCCAAGCCACACATTCACTGACCGCAGCATTCGCACCTGTAAGACATGGGTAATCAGCATGACAACTTTTATTCTCCATCACATTTTTAACTGAACAACAGCCTGCGGCCGTGGACCTCCGTCGCCCGGAGTCTGGGCCTCAGCACTGGCTATGGCCGCACACAGCTTGGCTTGCTCACGACCACCATGGCCAGCATAGAACATGCCAGTGGCAGGCAAGCCAATGCCACCTGCAAATGTTGTCCACGCTTTACAAGCAAATCACGATCACTACTTGACCGTGGCACCATATATCTATAATACAAGTCATGCCACTGCATGTTGTGGACGCTCAACTGGAGATGGCCACAGCCTGGCAGCGCCACCGTCAAGGTGCCCCGCTCTGATACATGCACACACGGCACACCACTGTATGCACCGTATCCCCACACAGCTTACTGTCAAGCAATCCGACATACCCCCTCAGAGGCAGTCTCAGCGCACACCTCCACATGCCATTTACACACCGACTACCCAAGCCGAGTCCTCGGAGCAACACACACGTCCCTGCGACGCCCGCTTCGCTGACCTTAACACAGTGTCTGCTGTGCATGCTGCGACGACAACTCCTGACACCACCCAGTGCACCTGCCCAGGACGCGCAGCATAACATGGCCTGAAAGCTGGTGAAAGTGGCAGCACGGGCATAAGCCAAGCGTGCATCTGCCAAACACCCCCAGCCATGCAGTGGCACTGGCTAGAACTGCCCGCAGGACGCAGACAGCCCAACAGCGGCGGCACGCACACACGGCCCTGCAGGCCTGCCGCACGCTCCACTGGTCCCGTCACCGGCATACGCGTCTGGACACATGCATGCGAGGGAGCACCGACGGGAGGGGCAGTTCCTACGGGAATGCCGTGCGGCCGGTGCATGCGCCAGCCATGCCGGTGCATCACGATGCGCGCCGCACAGGCCATTGCAATCACCACCCATAACTACATGCACAGCCAAACCCCCGCAGACAATCGGCAGCAGCGGTACTCGATGAAGCGGTCAGCGGTGCATGCTGCAGCGCCACTGGGGCCATCGCCATGACCGCTGAGCGGAGTGCAACCGTATGCCATGCATGCCACTCGCCAGGGGGAGGCGGTGCGCTGCAGCAAGCGCCGCTGCTGCTGCCGTAATCGCAGTTCACCACGGTGACCGCGCTTGTCTGTGCTTCCCGGCCGTCCAGCGCTGCCATCAGTTCAGCGGCATGTGGATGCTGAAGAGTGCCCCCCCCCCCCACCCCCGCTTGGGGGTCTCGACATGCGCAGGTGCACTCGGCCTGCCTCACAGGCCCCGCAGCACGCAGCGGGAAAGCGTGGGCGGAGTCGCAGCTGTGTAAGCGCCTGCGGATAAGCGGCCCACTCCTCCTCAAGCTCAGACTGCGGTCTGCGAAAGCAGAGGGCAAGGGTGGCAGGAGGGGCGCTGCCCGGCCTCCCAGGGCCCTACCCGGAGCGGCGGCGCAGCGGGGATCGGCTAGAGGTGCATCGGTGTTTCGAGGTTGAAGGGGTCCGATGCTGAGAGCTGCGGCGTCTGGCCCCCAATGCTGCCGCCGGACAGCGCTGACATGGCGCCGCTGACGGCGCCGGAGAGGCCGTGGCCGGTCATGGCGCCCATGAGCGCGCCCACCGCGAGACCAGCAATGCCCCCGCCGAGGCCTCCGCCGCCACCACCGCCAAAGCCGCCAAAGCCACTCGAGCCGCGGCCGTTCTTCTTGTTGAACTCCTCGATCTGTTGCAGCATGTCGCGCAGAATGGAGGAGTATCTGCAGCGCGGCCGGCCGTGAGCGCCCAGCGCTGTGCTGCGTTCTGTTACAGCACACACGCGCATGCCCGGTCATGGGACGTGCGCGGGTTCAACAAACCAGGCGCGGTCAGCCAGCCAGACCACGGCACACACAGCAGCTGCAGAGCTCGCTCGCTTGCAGCGCACGGTGTACAAGCAGTGGACAGGCGTTGGAGGATTCGTGTCAACAGCACAGCTCGAGCGTGCTCCTCCACACATGCTGGGTCAGGCCCGAACTGATCAGATTTAAGGCCCGGCAAGATAAGCGGGGAAAGGGGCAAGAGGGAGGAGCGACAAAAGGGGGGAGGGGGCCGCGCACGTGAGGGGCTGCTGGTGCTTGATGAGGCGCTCGCAGGCCTGGATGAAGAGGAAGGTGGCGGCGCCGGTGTGCGTGCCGCCGCTCAGCGACGCCGTGTCCGCCGCCGTCTGGCTGTCCTTGCACGCGCCAAACTGCACCGCCAGCCCGCCCTTCGTGCCCTTGTACTTCCTGCACCGCCGCAACCCGGCTGTCACGCACATGCATGCATGCCCGCACTGTCGCTACGGTGCCGCATGCGGCTGTACGCGTTGCCATGCACCACGCAGGTCTGAACACAGTTGCGGCTTGACGTAACGAGAGAATGAGTGCCGGCCAGCGGAGGCGGTTGTCATAGAGGCACAGCGCAGTATATAGTGTTTTAGGCATAACATGATATTGCTGAGGGCGGGAGTCAAATATGCAGGTATGAACAAGTGGGGCCTAAGGGGGAAGGAGGGCCAGCGAATAACGGGGGGTGACGGGAATGACAAGGAGGGGGTAGGTGGGGGGCGGAGTGTACCGTGTGTTTCCTTCGTCGCGCCAGCGGACGGCGCCGGAGCGCTTGTCGAGCTTGGTGACGTGGCGCAGGTCCATGCCGGTGCCGCTGTGGCACGCGTCGAGCAGTGCGTGCAGGCGCACGCCGTGGCCGAGCGGGTTGACGAGGTGCTTGTTGAGCTCGTCGTCCACGATCTGGCCCGCCTGCCGGAAGTCCGTCGGGCAGATCGTCTCGTTCATGCCGTCCCGCTCGTCGCCCGACCAGTCCCGCTTCTGCGACCCGTGTCCTGCAGCAGCACACGCGCACCCCATTGTTGTCTCGTGTCGAGCTGACTGGATTGTGATCCTGCACTGTCGTGGTCGCACATGCCCGGAGGCAGGGCAGGCGAGCGCCGCTGTGCCACCATGTACTGCGCTGTGCTATGCATTACACTGGAGAGTCAGACGGACGCACATCCCTACAGTCGTTTGTGCCTGCAGATGCATGCTGCGGCGTGCTGCGGCGTGCTGCCTGCTGTCCATGGCACCCGTGAGGCGGGCATGGTCAGTGAGAGCCAGTGACAGAACAGGGGCTGCTGGCAGGCGCAGTGCGGGCACAGCGCAGCACAGCACAGCATGGGTGGCGCGGCACGGGGTCGCACCGGAGAAGTGGAAGAAGAGGGAGTCGCCGGAGGAGGCGCCGCGCACGAGGGCGCCCATCTGGCGCAGGATGTTGTTGCGCGTGGGCATGCTGGCGCGGTCGTGCTGGTCGTCGCGCAGCACGGTGATGTCGGTGAAGCCGAAGCGGCTGCGCAGCAGGTACTCCACGTGCTGGACGTCGGTGCAGCAGCCCTTGAGCTCGGCGCTCGTGCCGGGGTAGTTGCAGCCGATGAGCAGCGCCTTCTTGCGGCCTTCTGCACACGCGCACTCTCCCATACAAGGTCCAGATCAAATGAATCATAGCACAGGATGGCCACAGGTGCGTCTCTCGAGGGAGTGAGACCGTGCGTTGATGGCCAGCGCCACTGCCGGGGCATGTACGCATGTGTGCGGTGGGCGAACACGGACTCGTAACCTCAGGGACAGATAGAATACCAAACTCGTGTCAGAGCGGATTCGAAAACTAGGGCTGTCAACTGGAAGCAATGCGGGGAAGCGGAGCGTGGCCGGCACGTTGGCGATGTGTGGGGGTGCATGAGGTAGAGGCAGCCGAGCACTGCGGGATAGAGTTCAACACAGCAGCACAATGCGGGAATGCCGGTAGCACGAAGCTCCGCAGGAGGTGGCCCGCAGGTGGAGTGAGGAAAATGAAAGAAAGATGAGGAGGAGTGAGTGTGTACACGCCAGAACGTTCCGTGGCAGCGGGCAGGGCATGTGAGGCGGGCCTTGCCAGTGCGCGCGTTGCAATCACTGTGAGGCAGGAATGCAGACAGAGAAGAGCCACAGGCGTGGCAGGGGGAGTAGGGGGCCGCACGGGAGGCATGGGGGTGGCTCTGGACGCGGGGCTGCTGCTGGGGGGCGCCGTGGGGGGGGTACGGCGCGGCGTTAGGCTTCTGGTGCGACGCGGATGCAGCCGGGGTAAGGACTGGAGCAGAGTATGGGACGGGCATTCCGGTTGGGGTAGGGAGGGGGGCGGGGGTGTGCGACGGGGCGTTTGCTTGGGTATGGGGAGGGGGAGGGGTTGTGGGATGGGGCGTTTGGTGTGGGGTACGGGGATGGTGCCGGGTGGGGGTCGTGATGCGCGGAGGCTGCAGGGGGGTACGGGGATGGGGCCGGGTGGGGGTCGTGATGCGCGGAGGCTGCAGGGGGGTACGGGGATGGTGCATGGGAGGGCTTGGGTCCAGAGCCGGATGGGAAGGGGTACGGGGAGGCCCCGGGCGGGCCTGATGCGGCTGCCCCTGGGTAAGGGGAGGGGTGGGCCGGGGTGTGGTGGGGGCCTGACGGTCCATGGTGCGGCGGGCCGCCGTGGTGGGGGCCGCCGTAGTGGGGGCCGCCGTGCGGTGGCGCAGCTGGGCTGGCGCCTGTGCCGCTCATGTATGGCGGCAGCGCAGGGGCCCCCGCACCGGGCGGGGGGCCGCCCGCCCCAGCTGCAAAGTTGACATCCGGGTACGCAGACTGCGCCGGGGGAGCGCCGCCTCCGGGTGAGGGGTAGGCGGAGCCTGCTGGGGGGTATGAGGGCGCGGAGGCGGGGGGGTAGGATGGAGCGTTGGCTGGCGGGTAGGCTGGCGCTGCCGGGTAGGTGGAGCCGGAAGTGCGGGGAGGACCGTACGGGTTGTCTGGCGGGCCGCCTGGAGGAGCAGCACCCGTGAATGGTGGGTAGGGGGAGTTGTGAGACATGGAAGGTGCTGCGGGGAAGCCCTGCCGACTGCTCTCGAACTGCTGGACCAAGCGCTCGTTGGTGCTGTGAATCTGCACATTTCAGGCGATGAGAGTCCTGGTTTGACTGGCCAAGAATCGGTCTATGGAGACAGCAGCCGATTAAGGAGGCTGCAAAGTAAGCAGGGAGTTTGAGATCGGGAGATGGCCCCATCGTGGCTTGCGGATGGGAACGGCTGAGGTGAACAGTGGTCGACAGGCGGTGTGTCTTGCTCGGACCATTTCGGAACACCGCGCCTGGGATACGACTGCGACCAAGCAGTTCTATACGTTCTGCAGGTGCCCTCATATGGTGTGTGGCGCTGGTATCGCACCTGGACAGCTGAGATCAGCAAAGTGTCATGGTCGTTCCCCTGCGGTGCAGAGCCAGCGTACGCAATAAAATCCTGCAGAAACAGGGAACAGATCATTTCACCTGCTCTAACTGTGTGTGAGTGGCGACGAAAAGAATGGCCACTGTGAATGCGAGAGGCTGAACGATTGTAATGTTGTTGCGACACGGCCTCGTTGCAAAGGAGCGCAGCGCCGCACCCGGAGTTTATCTACTGACCAAGACTGAAAGTTGGCCATGCACGTACGTTTGACGGAGCAGACGTCGATGAAAGAATGACACACTGTAGACGCGTGCCTGAAGGCCAATCCCGAGAGGCGCGATGTTCAACGAGTGAAAAGGATTGTTTCCCAGGCAGGAACCATTACGATCAATATATCCTCGTATTCAAGTTCTGCGCATTGACAACAGGCCGTCGCAGGACGCTGCATGGCCACGGGCGCGTGGCCTGATGCCGACACGATTACATAACGGTCACCGCTGGTCACACGTACGCGTGTACGCCCGTGTTCGCACAGTCGTCTGAAGTGCAAGCCTACGGCAGCCATACGACTGCGTGCTTACATGATCGTCTTGTCTTTTAGGATCGTCTGACCCGACCGTGTCCATCTGTATCCTCGTGATCAGTACATGTGTGCATGTCGGAAGTGCAACTCAGCGCGCACTGACGCATCGCGCTGCGCAACGTGGATCGTGGGGACAGCTGGCGATAAGTTGGGATGACAGTACTGCTGCATGGCCACAGTACGCAGTGCGCTTGCTCCCGTGCAGGCGTCCGTCCGGCTGACTGAGCCAAATGGCGAAGCAGTGACTCACTCGGACGTGTAGCTGGCATCTATGTATTTCGCTTGTGCAGAGGCTTGAGCAAAGGCCAGCCCGGACACGATCATGCCGGAGGGGGTGGGGGGGGGGCTCGTCTAGGTATCTGCTTGCTGCGCCCGTTCTACTTCATCAGTTTGAAAACGCTTTTCATGGCTTGGATGCAGAGCCCACGAACACCACTCGAGTGATCTGTGCTGCAGCGTCTATAGCTAACCACGTGTCACACCGTGAGGATGCACCTATCCCAACAGGAGTTGGATTGCTGCCCAGCTCAGTTTGCGGGCCACTGCATCCAGGCAGCAATGGCACATTGACTTCAGTCATGTAGGTTTAGGTCATTTTAAGACTGAAAGCTGTACTGTTACATTGAGGGGCGCCGATCCAGTGCACCAAGCGAATGTACAACTAGATGGTAGGCTCACATGCTACTCATAAGGTGCGACCCGGCCAGGCGGTCACCTGCAGTTGGCAACCGGATGTCAACTTTTCAACCGGATGTACGAGTGCAGTTGGCACGAATTGCGCACCCGTGAGCCGCGCTACACTGGACATGGTCTTTCTGACCATAAAGCCGTTGCCTTTCAACGTCGCCGCACTGAGCCCCCGCAAGGAATTCTCAATCCAGCGGCACTTCGCCCGCTTATCAGATGGCGCAACCACCGACTCTGCCAGCGTGTTGAGGTGCTGCATGGCCTGCGACCCTAGTCTGCCGTACGTCTCATGCACAACCGGCACCGCCTTGATCGATCCCGGGAAGGCCAGTGGCGATGAAGATGCCGTCGAGCTCCTCTGGACCCCAGTCCGCCGCCGGCGGTATTGCCGCACGCAGCGCTGTCCATTTTCCCCATAGGCCTTGGGCGACGACGCCGTCGGCGAATCGGCGGAAGTCGGGGGGGCCATCGCGCATGGCGTCGTGCGGCAGTGCGGAGCTGGACAGATAGGCTGCACCTGCCTCGTGCTCCGTGAAGTCCATAAGGCCGAATCCACCGTGGCGTAGCGGTAGGCGGAGTTGCCCCTCGGCGACGGCGGGCATCTGCGGGTGGTTCATGATCTCCCGCGCCGCCGCCATCACCCTGCCTTGCAGCTGCTGCACCGCGTCTTTGACCGAGTCCCACGCAAGGACGCGGACCAGGTGGGCAAGGGCATGCTGCACGGAGGCGCGGAGCAGCAGGAACTTGTCCTGGGCAGGCAGGGGGAGAGAGAGGATGCGATCAATCTTCGCACATGCGATTTTCGCGCGGCAGAGGCAGTAGTCCTTGACGAAGGAGGTGTGGCCAATGGGCGTGGCTGCGCAGGTGACGCCGTGTGCTTGGGCCGCGTCGTAGTTGTGGATGGATGTGGCTCCACTCTTCTCACGGGCGACGCGGAGGCCGAGCAGGAGGGCATGTTCCTCCAGGGTGGTGAAGGCCTTGACGATGGGGTCGCCGGTACCGCGGATGCTGCAGTCATCATCATACACCAGGAGGGCCACGTCGGCGGGGTCTGCAGTGGCGTCGGCGGGGTCTGCAGTGGCTTCGGCGGCTTCGAGAGCCGGCTGCAGAGTCGGTGAGAACAGGAGGCTGGCAAGGGGGTCGCCCTGTTTCACACCTCTGGTTGATGTGATCGGGGCTGCGCCTGGTGGGGCGCCTAGGACGTGGTGTGGGGTTGGTGCTGTGTTGGCCCATATGTCGTATGGGAGGAGCTCTGGGGCGCGCTGGTGGACTGCGTCGAGCATCGACTGGGTTTGGATGGACTAGTACGCGTTCTTGAAGTCCACTGACAGGATGACAGTCCCGAGATCCCCAACGGCGGCAGACGAGAGCGCATGGCCCATGGTGTGAGCGCCGGAGACAGCGACACCGACCTGCAGTGGGGCAAGGCTGGGGCCCACATCGTTGCATGCTCTGAGTGCGCAGAGGCTGGCGATGCGGACCCAGACTTCTTGGACGGCGATGGGACGGATGCCGCCGTCTGGCTTGCGGATGGGGACGAGTCTGGTGCTGAGGAGGGCTGTCACCTGTGGGAACTGGCCGCTGATGTTTTGGTTGATGAGGTGGAGATTAATGGCGTCTCTAGCCTCGGTGCGGGCGGATGCGGCGGATTTTGACGTGTTCATACGTCCAGCCACTCAGGCCGGGTGCAGAGGAGTTGGGTAGGTTGCCGAGGACACATTGTAGGTGGTCTTCAGTGATGTGGGCTATGTCCATGGGAGGCGGCTGGGCTGGTTCTCCTGGAGGGTGGAAATCTTGGAGATTGGCAAGGTCTTCTGACTGAATGCTCAGACTTTGCTGACCGTCATCCGTCTCACATAATATCTCCAGGGTCCGTTCCAACATGTTATTCACCTCAAGCTCGGAAACTGGTTCAGCACTGTGGTCAAACCTGAGGTAACACATGGTGCCGTAATTCGTTTGGATACACATTCCGTTGTCTGTCGCACGCGGTGTTCTCCGGGAAACATATCAACTCATCACAGAAACAGCAATCACATGCAGGCGCGATTTTGCAAGTGGTGTTTTTCTCTACCTGCCGGCCATTGCACAGGCACCAGAGGACATCACTCTGTGCATCACGTATCACAAACCTGGAGACTGATCATTGTCAACACAGATACCTAGGAGCAGATCAGAACAAAATCAGTATGTCCGCTAGATGGACATCGCCGAACACCAGAACCGCGGACGGCCGCTGCCACAGATCAATCAACATCTGCCTTCCAGCCGCAGGCCCATAGCATCGGCCACAGGAAGCGCCACAATGTTGTCACGAGCACGTTCGCACGACTGCCTCACATGGCAGAGCCCCCGTGCGGCGCACTGAAGACTGTAGTAGTAGTGCGTACTTCAAGCCCGTGCAAAACCAGCCCAAGCCCCGAAGAATCCCAACACAACATATAGCTACATCAGAGCATTATCACATCCAGGCATCATGAGCCGAAGCGGACCAGAGCCCAATCACGCCGCGCATGCACCAATCAGGCACATGCTGTGCCATTCACCGGCCACGCCCGCTTCACCGGCCACGCCGTCACTTCACATCTCTCAGAGCCATCACACCACCGAACTACAGCACCTGCTTGTGTATACCAAAAAACACACACGATGCTCCCTAATCAGCCGTCCACCAGCTGCGGAATCCACGGAGGCTCCTCCTCCGCCGTCCCCCCCCCTGGGCATCGCCGCATGACCGTCGCGGCATGACTGGGCCACCGCAGCGTGCTGGCACCTGGCCACCAGCCCACGCGCCCCCCTCCGCTGGCCCCCCGGCAACCACCGCAGCGTGCTGGCGCCCGCACGTATGCAGCTCCCTGCCTCCGATGCTGCTGCTGCTGCTGCTGCTGCGTGGAAGCTGGCATCAGCAGAACAGCGCATCAGCCGCAGCGCCGGCGCGCGATGATGGGGGGGCGCACAGCCAGACGGGCATCCGTCATGCTTGCAGAGCTGCTGGGCGTGCTGCGGCAGTGGCCGGCGCACAGCGACGGGTCTGCCATGGGCGGTCGGCAAAGATCGTGCGACAATGCCGCCCCGGCGCCGGTGCAATCCTCAAGCAAGGTATGCCGCAGAAGGACGGTGCGCGCAACCCCCGTCAGGACCCCCAGCGGATGCGAAGGCGCAGCGGCCTTTCACTGCAACACGATGCATGCCGCGTTGCAACGGCTGCATTTGGATCCTCTCAGCCTTGTTGTGCATCGCTCCCATCACGCAGAGCATGCACAACCTCCCCCAGCACTGCTTATTTTGTTCAAGCTCAGCCGCCGCTGTGTCGGCGGGAGCATGTAAACAGTGTCTCGATCTACAAAAAAAACGGCCACGCACGCAGGGCGCAAACGCTGTACACCCTTCTCAGGGCATTCCCAGAGGCGCATCCCTAGATACGGCACACTCACAAGGCGCGCATGCGCATCCTGAAACACGCTGTGCAACCAATCTCCGGCAGCGGGCCATCCCCCCGCCCTGGCAAAGGTGACCCAGGCATGTCCCTACGCCACTGCAATCTACTGTTTAAGGAACAACATGCCCACCATGTAGAGCCGCCCTGTAGGCAACGTAAAACACGATACCACCTCCAGTGGTCCCAAAAATGACCTGTCCCAGCCCCTGCTGGTGTGAGCCATTCTCAGTATATCTAGAAACAGCCAGCGCTCCCTGCACACGATCACGCTCCATGCACACGACCGGGCGGGGCTCGCACACGTGTGGACCGTGTGAGCGCCGAGATCACTGCCACATGAGCGCGGCGCTTGCCTGCCGCCGTCCACCCCACGCTGAGCGCGGCGCGCATGCACAGCGCGCCCGTGGGCACACCCAACAGAATCGCCTAGATCTGCATCACCCTGTCGAGGAATTCAGGGTACTCGCTCGAGCACGAGAGCTGCGGCGTCTGCCGGTTCACCTTGACGCACCCTGACAGCTCGGCAAAGCGCGCGTCGAGCCCAAGCTT
>JALKAD010000204.1:40205-56421 GCA_024500015.1 Ulva compressa | reverse complement strand
GCTGAGACAGCTGTGGAGAGGATCGCCCGTGTACCATCTGAAGCTCTACAAGCAGCTGGTGTTCGTGTGCGTCTTTCCCAGTTCCAGGGTTCCACTTCCAGTGTGGTCACCAATCTAGATCCGGCGGCCCATGACACACGCGATCCTGGTATTCGGCGCCGTCCAAAGTCGTACGTGTACACAGCTTTGACCAGTCATGAGGAGTGTGTGTTCCGAGGTATTCCTGTGCAGCGGTGGTATGCCCGCGCAACAAACACAGTGGAGCCTGCTCACATTGTTTCCCGACTCATGCATTGCCTCCAGCCGGCACAGCAACCCCCAGTGATCCAACACCAACAACAAAGAGGATCCGCATCCACGCATCTCCTGCCCTCCGCATGCACATCAGAGCTGTAACAGCACTCTCGTACACAGCAACCATCACCATGCTCCCACATGTCGTGGCCCTCCCAACACATGCCACATCAGAACTTGATCGGAGGTCAACCGTGCTGTGTTTCGCCGGACGGAGACGTGTGCGGGCCCTCCACAGCAGGCGCAGGTGCGTCTGTCGCCACCGGCCGAAGTGTGGGACTGCCCTGGCGGGCGCGCCAGTAGTCCAGGCGCTGTTGGAAGCGGTCCAGCTCGAGGAGGTCCTGCTCCGGACGCTGCGCTCGCCGCGCCGGGTGCGCCGAGCTGGCCCGTCGCTGCCGCTGCTGCACAGCACCAGCCGTCAAGGCCGGGAACCTCGGTGAAGTGAGCAGCGCCGTGGGAGACCACAGCGCAGGCACAGTTGTACAGACACCACACACATACACACAGCGGACAGCCGGGCCTGAGATACTCCGTGGAACATGAGCTTGCATCGTGTGCGCCCGCCTCTTCGTCTGACATACCTCGACCATGAGCTGCCCATCGCACCTGCGCTGATCTAGATCTTGCGGGACACCTGGCACCCATGGTGTAGTCAAAGTGATGCAAGTACGTTCATGTCCACGGCATACCCATACACAAGCATCAGACACACCCACTCATGGCAACGATCCAAGCAGCAGATCCCATCGCCCCGATCCCGGCCACGGCAGTAAAACGGTGCCGTTCAATGTGCCGCATTGCAGTGTGCAGCAAAACGTTCCAGAACTCCAGACTGCCATATGGTGTGTAGCCAGCCATGGTGCAACTAGGTGGAGATCAGCCTGTGGCCACGCTCTCTTCTGCAACGGTGCTGTGCAGCTGCAGACTCCTCTTCCGATGATGGATCGGTTGCAAAACACTTGAACGACGTAAGAGCCGCGCGGACTGCCGCAGCAGATCTATGCAACTCTGCCCCTCCGGGAGATACAGTATCCCTCGGTCAGAAACCACACCTGCTTCTGCATGTCCCGCTGCAGCTCCACATCCATTCGTGTGCGCACACGGAACGGCCGTGCCGTCTGCGGACGCTGCGGCACCGGGGGGGCGTGCAGCGGCGGCGGCATCTGCGCCTGCGTGCCCGCAACCGCCGCCAGCGTTGCACTCGCGCCGCCCCACGCCCACGTGGACAGACCCACCTTTGGCGTGCCTCGCTTGCCGAGCGGGGGCGCTGCAGGCGTGCTGTCACCGACCACTGGCGCCTGGGCACTGTTCTGCAGCGCCCATGCTGCCGACGGCAGCACCGTCTGTGGGGATACCGTGCGCTCGTGTGCCGCCACGGGTGGGCTTGCTGCATCAGAGGCTTCTTGCTGTGTAGACACGGCTGGGGACGTTTGGGGGCGTGCGGAGGTGTGGTCGCCAGCTGATGCTGTCCCGGTGCGGCACAGTGTGTACACAGAAGACAGGGCGCCAGGCTGGCGGGTGCGCTGGCCTGCGCTAGTACCCTTGATCGTGTTTTGTAGCTGCCGTATGCCAAAGTCATAGCGGATCCTGTCTTGAACCTACGTGTCCAGAGCTGTGGTCAGTGCTGGAGGCTCCAGCGTTGGGGAATACACGGCGATAAATTCTGCACACTGTCAGTCCTCACTGTAGAGTGCACAGGCTTTGTGGGCTGGCAGAGCATACAGCTGTCTGGCGCTGCTCGCGTTGTGCTCGCCGAGCGATTGAATCGAGCATCTCCTGGTTATCTATTGCCTTTAGTATGTTGAGGTGGTGCTTGATGCGCTGGGGGTCATTTTCGAAGAATGATAGGGCTGCCCACTTGCTGGATGTGTCCCGGTCAGAGCACCGAGTTGACCTGTGGGCGGGCGCAACAGCACACATGTCATGCATGCTCCAACTCTGTACACGGATACCCAACCGACTTGAATTCACAGCTTTCGAGGCAGTCCCTCACCTGCTGGCTACACGAAATACATCTGATTTTTTATTGCGTTCGAATTCCAGCGCTGCCTCCTGGAAAACCGCCGGAGGTGCATCGAATGCGTGGTGTGAGGATAGCGTTGTACTTGTGGCCTGCTGTTGAAGGGATTGTCGTGTCATTGTGTGTGAGAAGCACTGATGATTGGGATTGCACGTGTATCCGCGCTTGGCCAGGCCTTGAGCGACATAAAATCCAATCCCGCCTTTGAAACAAGCTTGAGAAGCTACTTCGTTGAAGTCTGATGGCATCGTAGACGGAAGGATCTGCCAGACCCGCCGGGAATCAGTGAGCACCGTCCCACTTGTCATCTGACCTTCCAGCGTATCCCAATCTTAAACAAGCCGCTGAAGAATCACCAGAGCAACAGCCAATGTATAGACTGGCATACACTTGGAGGATGTTGAGCTGCACTCAACGCTCTAGGAGACCACGGCGCCAGTGCGCGACTTTCTGCCAGCTTGCCTGTACGTCGTTCACCCGCAAGTGGCATCTGGTAGCAGCGACCACGTCGGAGGCCCTGAAACGGCATCGCTGTCTGCGCTGAGTAGCATTGCCAACGCACTGTCGCGGGCGTGCTGCCCTCTACGCGGGAGCGCTCGATTTACATGTGCGCGGTGCACCTGTCACCACAACGGCCAGCGGCTAGACCATGAAGTAACACATATCTCTGACAGATGCACTATCACACTTGGCGACTAGACATCATGAATTCATGATGTCACATGATGCGACAATAAACAATACCATTCCACCAAAGCTGTCCTTCTCAAAGCATGGTAAGCATGGCCATGCAAGCTCGGGCAGCGAACCGAGTGGGCGCCACTCAGTCAGATACTCGCGCCAGATGAGAAATACTAGCCAGGACCAGCTGAGCCAAGTAAAGCCACTGGACCTGATCCGCAGGTTCAATCATCCGCCCCCATCGCGCCACCTTGATAGGTGCCCCATCAACCACATTCTCCACAGGCAGGACGTCTGCTTGATCGAAAACCAGATCATCGGCCACGACCTCGGCCCCGACCCCGGCCGCGTCCACGTCCTCTTCCAGGCACTGCACAGGCGTGACACATTATGCCTAACTGTCAAGCCTAATGCGGCCAGCTGCTGACATGAGCGAGCACAATTAGCAACCGTATGGGGGTGTGCCCTGCGGCCTGTGTGTGATGGCCCTGAGCTGATCATGCACAGCCTCCGTCGATTCATGCGATTCATGAAGCGATATTCACAGGCTCATTGCGATTTGAATTGCCTCATGACGTTTGCTCAGAATAGCATCAGGAAGCAAGCACAACAGCAGGCTGGCACATCATGATGCGACAGGTCGCATGCAATGAGGGATAGTTCATAGGCTCATCAAGTCAAGATTGTGACGTCATGCAACCGCACTTCGTTGCTGCAGTGGGTGACCTGAGGCTGCTAGCACTGCTGTGAGACACCAGGAGAAATCGCCTCAGGCCATGCACCAAAACGTAGAGATACGTGATCTTGATGAAAATTCAACGAGATGAGCGCCTGCTGCCGGTGCCAAAGTGACAGCCAAGGTCGAATGTATTTGTATAATAGGCCATGCAAAGACGAGCTAGCCATGGACGGACAGGCGCAGTTGGTTGGCCAATGGCATACAATTTACAGTGAGAACGCCATGTGGGATCGCGACAGCAAAATTTGGGGTTGAAAATGGTGTATGTTGTGCAGCTGGCAAACACGAGCAAAAGCAGACACATGCAGATGCTGGAAATCGTACGCCCAGTTCGCTCTGGCTTCTTCGCTCTTTGCTTGGGCTGATCGATATCAACTAGCAGAGTGTCCAGATTTAAGCTATCGGGTAGAATAAACCATCGGATGGTGCTGCCCCTAACACTGAGATTCCCAACCTTCATCGGATTCCTTCCCCTTGGCATTAGAGTGACTCGCTTCAGATGTGTGTTCATCGCCACGTCCACGCCTGTCACAGTCCCCATAATGACAGTGCCATTTTTCAGCTCTATGCTGACCGTTTCATTTGTGAGCTTCATTAGAAATCTGCACAGTCGTCGGTGTCCAAGCCAGCTGGGCATCGCATGGTCTACGGGCATGATCATGGCATGCCACGGCTTAGATAACTCATTACCGTACATCCTCGTGCAAGGGAAATAATGCACGTGGCTGAGCACCTGACGAGCTTCACCATCTTTCGTTTGCCTCTCGGAGTGTGCTCAAACCCGATGGATCGTGCCGCCTCCCCAGACCGAGTTGCTGGCTACTAGAATAGAAACTATGATGCTTTACAGAACATGGAAGCCTTGTTGGTGAGTCGGCGTTCTGCCCTGCGTGAACACGGATGCAGCCGTCAACTCTGTAGACAAAGACCAATACACACAAACAACGCAGCGACTTTTGCAACAACGGACTCTTAGTTTCCAATCTAGCGGCACGTTTTGTGCACGCACGTTGGCTTGCCGCGTTGGCTGGTGCCTGTGTGGCTGGGGTTGTTGAGTTGGCATGGCGTGGAGCCACCGCGTGCAAGTCTTGCACCGGCTCGGTCGGAAGCCTGTAACGCACGACCGACGCAGTTTAGGGCGATGGTCAACGATGTTGTTCTGTCATCTTTACTAGCTTGAAGTTGCAATTCCTGGGCTCATATAGTGTCGCGCGTTGGCTCCTGCCAGACCTTGATTAGAATAGGAAGGGCTCAATCTCGTGAGACACACACTTGATCTTTGATTTTTGACCGCTTGTTTGTGGTCTGTGAGGCCAGCATCCAGGACAGAGGTTTCCACGATGGCTGCTTCGAGTCAAACTGGCAGCAGCTCCACGATGGATGAGCTGAAGCTGTCAGGAGATGAGGTGAAAAGCTTTGAAAAGGCTTTCCAAGACCCAGAGTTTGTCAAAATGTTTGGAGAATATGCACAGGAGATCAATGATCCGGCGAACAAAGCAGAAACGGAAATGTACCTCAGACAGCTGGAGCAGCAAGGAGAAATCGAGAACGTTTATGGAAAAGGCACTCAGTTACTCATCCCGACGCCAGAATTTGTGTTCAAGACGGTGGACAAAAGCGATGGCTTGAAGGTTTTTGTCAACATGTGCTCGTCCGACAAGGTGAGGCGGCTATGTCCCGGGCCGCTTGAACGCCTATTATTGTTTTAACCACATTGCAACAAAACCTTCCTATCGTGAAGGTCGATAAGCCAGAGCTGTTGGCATCGAGTGACAGCAAAGGCTCCCGTGGGCAGCACCTCAGTCTTCCCCTTGCTGGCTCGAATGCACAGCGGGAGGCCCAGGACAAGAATGGCAACAAGGCCTGGGTCTATGACATCACCATGCATCCAGAAGCTTTTGAAATGCTGCACAAGCATGGTAGCATGCTGCGGGCAATGGTAGAGTCAGCCATTGACAAGATCGAACAGGTGCATCGCGTCAGGCTTGACCGAAAGTTTTCGCGTCCCAAGCTGAAGTTCAAAGGTAGCCCTGGCCATGAGCAAAAGCCTGCTGTCACGGTGCGTGCCCCATGTCCCTTCTTCAGCAAGAGCTGGTGTGGGACTCTCGCTGGCTGGCAACGTGTAGGACCAATGCACAGAACAGTGTTCCACTGGAATTGTTGGTCCATGTCTGACGTGAAGCCCTGTGGGGATCCATGTCTGGCGTTATGGCCGCAGCGTGTGAAATCAGTGAACATCGTGCTTCAGGCTATTCGTGGCAAAGGTGGTTCCAATGCGGCCACCAACATCAAGCCTCAGCCAAGGCCCCCCTCATCCATCGCCCCACTTCTATCTCAGTCGACACAAGCACCGAACGACCCGAACGGACAATCAGCGGCACCCAAGCCGACAAAGCGCTCGCCTTTCGCCCCCCGCTTTGCCAGCTCTGCACCGCCTCGTCCCAAGAAACCCCAGGACCCCGGATACCAGCATGCTTCCGGCGAGGTGACTCCGAGCTACACCCTGGTGCACCAGGGCAACCGAGACCTGACAGAAGCCTGGAATGACCCGTCTGGGCGGCCATCCAAAGGCGTGCCGTGCGCACTGCTCCTCCGCGTCACGCTGCCTGGCATTGTGTCAGCCTCCCGAGTTGACCTGGACGTCACCGCGACCAGGGTCACCGTTGCAGTGCCCGGCAGGTTCCTGCTGGAGCTGCCACTGCCGTACTGCATCACCGACGATGGCCGGGCCAAGTTTGATCGCGACTCTTCTGTGCTCACATTGACTCTGCCTGTCAGCGGCAGGCGGCCCGGCATTGGTCCATCATCTGCGGATGCAGCGATGGCAGAGCGCGGCAGCGAGCCTGTGGACGGTGGCAGGGACCCTGGAGCGCCCGAGGCTGCTGCCGTTGATGTCGCCGATGCTGGGGCTCCTGGGAGACTGATACAGGAGCTCCCTGATGAGGCTGGCTGTGCTGCTGGCAATGCCGGCGCATGCTTGTCAGGCTGCGAGAGCCCGCAGAGGTGCAGCCAGCCTGTGCAAGATGCTAGTGCAGCAGATGATGAACATGTGGGGGCGGACTGGGCAGTAGCCGTTCCAGATGGCGCAGGCATCAACCACAAGGACATCAACCACCCGGACATCAGTGACAAAGACATGGCGACTGAAGGACTGGAGTGCGCACGCAGTCAGCCGGACAGCGGCTTGGATCCATGCGGCAAAGAGGCTGGGTACCCGCATTTGCCCGAGTGTCCAGCATTGGAGCCGGGTCTGCAATCTCCCAATGCTGTTACCGCTGGTGCTTCTGAGGCGGGCATTTTCCGTCCGGTGTCACTGGTGGAGCGGGCACCTAGCTGCCACGTCCAGCCTGCCGCTGCGGCTGAAATTGGCGATCCAGCCGGCCCTGTTGGCGATCCGGTGGACGCTGCTGCTGCGGCGCCTGCACAACAAGCCGCACGGAGTTTGGCCTGTGCGGGCTCAAGTAATGAAGGTGCGCATCTGCTGGGGAAGGATGCAGGGTGCAGCGCAGTGGCATGTGCTGGCCAGCTGAGGCATCACTGTGGAACAGCACACAGGCCGTCACGCCGCGATCAGGCTATGCATTCCGGTTGCAAATCGTATGCATGCTACATGACTCTCTTGCATTGCAGCTGGATGTCAGTCGCACAGACACACGATGCATGTGGGCGGGCCAATCATTGGGGCAGGTTGGCGTTACTCCCTTGGTGTTGTTTGCACATGTGGCTGCGCACTGGCCGGACTGCCAGCGCTGCCGTCTCGAGACAGCTGCTCAGCACGGACCTGCAACACACGCCCAGATCGGACTCGCAACACCCACGTACAAGAGTGCTTCATGCAGGTGCTGGAAGGGCTGCAGTGGCGCCAGACGGCGCACCCGAGGCGGTGCAGGCAGCGGCTGCAGCGTTGCAGGCTGTACAGGATGCCCGGTCCGGAGTCGTGCCCCCTGACCGCGTTGACCTCCAGGCGCTCGCCGCTGCGTGGACTGTCGCCAATGCCAGCCTGGACTCAGAGCTCGCCAGTGCGAGTGGTGTGGCCGCAGCATGCATGGACAGCGACGACGGCGATGCGGACCCGCTCGGCGAGGGCGCAGGCACCAGCAGTGCCGGCAGTGGCAGCAAGACGCAGGATGGCGGCGATGCATGTGCAGTGCAACACGCGATCTCCCCGGCAGACGTGGGCGGTGGAGTGCCAGGGAACGTGAGTGAAGAGCGTACTGTTGATGACAGTGAGGGTGCAGGATGCGAGGCTGGTTCAGATGCTAGCATGCATGAGGCGATTCCGCCCAGCTGGGCTGCTGGATCGAGGATGGAACAAAGCTGCAGATCTGCAGCTGGTGTTGAAGGTACGTGTGATGGACTGCAGGAGCAGTCTTTGCGGTCTGAGAGCGGCCGCGATGCCGCAGCGGTGGAGGAAGGAGGTGCCTCCACATCGGGGAGCTTGCCATCGAAATGCAAAAAGCAGAGTGGTGCCGGGAGCCTGCAGAAGCTTCAGAAAGGAAATGGCAGTTTCCGGATGCCAGCGATCGGCAGCAAAGGCGAGAGAGCCTCACCGAGACAGCGGGTCAGGTTGGACATGGCGCTGGACCTACCAATGCTGGATGAACTGGATTGATCAATATTATATAGTTGATCATGTGATAGATGCCGCCAGGGCGATGTGTGCTGAGCTTGACCATTGGCAAGAACACAGAGACTGTGCACAGCTGGCTGAGATGGAAACTGCTGAGTTGTGGACAGGGTGAAAGGCTCATGGCACGATGTTGAGTGTGCTTGAGTAATGCAGATGGGAGGCGTATTTCGATGCAGCAATCACCTCAACCTTGCATTTGAGATTTGTCACCATTGACAGATCTCAGTCACTGACCAAGGTTGACCCTTGTCCGCAAGTGAAATGCCGAGTTACATTGGAATGCATTGGAACCTACGTCACCAACACTTGTGTGCACCATGGTGCACCAGTGGCAAGGTTACATTGACACATGCTACCTGAACAAAAGCACAAATTGAGTATCATACCACCAAGGCACCGGCAACCGCCAAGCATGGAAAGCGATCATTACAGTAGAGTGAATGCATGGCGCTGGCGTGCTGGACGGACAAACGGCAGCATGATGATGGCAGATGGATAGAATGCAAGACTACAACTTGAAACACACGTAACCTGGCGCCAGTGTGTATGAACACTTTTGCTAGTACTGTGGCACCTGACCTCCTAGCCAACCTGTCACATCGATATCATGATGCCAGAATAAGCTGACTCAAGCTGATGATCACTAACCTCTCAACAGAATTGTGTCCTACCAGGTCTGCACAAGGCCAGCTAGCAACATGCACGCCTGACGCCAGGAGCCTGCGATGTCTCAGCTGGCATGGCCAGAAGACTGCAGTCGGATTAGGATGACGCACCCATGCATGCATGACAACACTGCTGTAGTGTGAACATTCAGGCCTACCGCAGTCAGCGCCCGTGTGAAAAGTATGCACTCTGTAATGCGTTGACACGGCACACATCAAGCCATGTCCCTGTTCTGCAATGCTGCCACCTGAATGGCGTCTCCAGATCTAGACACTGAACTGCTGGTAGCTATAGCGCTCGTGTATCCGCCGGCCATGCGCATGCTCCTGAATATTCGGTACCTAGGACTGTAGTACCGAGCACCTTTTCGTGACCAGTCTGTGCAGCCTGCACATGAGCTGAAGCCGGCAGACCATTGGATCCAATTAGAGGCGGTGCTATCGCTGGAGCCAGTTTGTGTGTTCAAAGGTCGAATTGACATCAGCTGCAATCGTGGCTTGTATACCTGCCATCGGAAGCATCGCGACGACACGGCCGCAAAGTCACTCACAGGGCCCCGTGGGATTAAGAACTCGGCCGGGAGGTCGACAAGATTCGGCGGAATATCCTCGTGGACGGAGTGCTCGTATGCTCCGCGGAGGCTGCACGCCGCATGCATGCACGGCGGCCCTGAAAGATGCGCGCCGCCACGAGCTAGTACATTCCATGTGTCAGCCGGCAGGGTCGATCGCGCCGTCACGGGCAACAGCGCTCCAGATCCAGGCTGGCCATGTCGCCCCGGTAGCACATAAAAGGCTCGAGACGCCTGGTGCACCAACCGTGTGGAACGCTGCCCCCCTCCGTTTGCAATTGCCTCTCTGTTGTGAGTGTGCGCAAGCCTGCCGCTTGAGGTGCGAGACTTATGCCATACCTCCGGCTCCGACCGCGTGGGTCGTCGAACGCAACCTTGGCTAGGGCTAGCGCTATGCCCTGCAGCCGTCAAACAGGCGCTCAGGCCTTCGCAAATGTCGCCATGCTTGTTTTGTTGTAAGCTGCGTTAGATCTATAGACCGGGCTATATGTTGGCCTGAGGACGATCTAGATCTGTAGGCATCCGTCCAAAGGGTGCAAAAAACGTCACGATCGACTGTTGCTAAACCAGTGCAATATTTACACGACCAGCTGAGCACCGCTCGTCGCAAGCCGTTTCCGTACGCATGCGCAGTCCCAATTGCAGCCTTTGTAGAATTTCAAACATTAATTCAATTGTAACTCCTCCCGTTGTATCACGTCGCTGGGATGCAGCTGGGGCAGCGCTGGATGTCTAAGCGGTTAGGCTTACGAAACGTGGCATACGAGAGGTTGACGTCCTGGCCATCAATGTGTTGCATGGTGTTCCGAAGCCCGGGATCCGGACTGTCCAACGCGAACTTGCTGCACAGCGCGAATATTCCTCCGCTGCCTTTCGGAAGCGGCGGCAGTCTGCTCGGAAGTGAGAACAGCAACGTCGAAGTGTGGATCAATCAAACTAGGGCGACTGCAATTGGAAATACACTGTTCAGTGGGCCTTTGTGCTCGGACGGCCGGCCCGTTAACGGGTCAACGTTGACCAAGGCACTGTCGCCCGTCTGGGGATCCAAGCAGTCGGCATCTTGAGCCGCATGCAAGTATTCGGCCCTGCGGCATACAGCATATGTACCGGCGTCTGATTGCGTCTGCCATGTGTCGGGCCGAAGCGATACGCATGCCACTTCGGCATACAACATATTCTGTTGACCGTCAATCATGTGGTTGCATTACTGGGCCTACCCAGGCCTCCCCAGGTGCAGGCAGAGCTCTTTGAGCAGAACTAGTCTGTTAGTGCCAGCTCACATACATGTGTACCGGTACATCATGTTGACCAACAACATAGGCATGTCTGCACTTCGTAAGTTGCTCTGCTCTTTGATGTGTCAATTGACTGATTCACTCACATGTCACATGTACAGATATTGATGCTGTCGATGCTGTCGCAATATGTAACATTAAACATCTGCAGCAAGTACGGTGATACCATGGTATACCAGAGTAAATACACACGCCACATGCATGTCACATGCTCTTGCTATCATGAAGTAGAGGCATCGCCAGCAGATCCACCAGGGGTAGCTTCAAGCCTAGAGCTCACGCTGCTCCATGGCCAGAAGCACCTGAAGACCTGGCAGCGGGAGGGGGAGGGTGAGTGCGGGTATGCGTGTGCAGATGATCTTCCAGGCAGCCTTCCTCTCTGCGGGATTCGGCCTTGCGGCGGCCCGCATCGACTTCCCGCGCATCAGCCTCGACGGCCGCCGCCTCCTCGAGATCAGCGTCGATGAGCTGGACTTCCCGCAGGGCCAGGCGCAGCATGAGGTCGCCACCGCGGACAGCGTGGTGGTGGACGGCGTCCCCTACGACACCGAGTGCGCGCCCCCCCTGTTGCCGCACACCGCCCACCGGCGCCCGCCCTCCAGATCTCGCGCTTCCGCTCCCCTCCCATCCCCCACTGGCATGTCTCGCTTCAGCAGACTCAGAGCTGCTTAGCATACGTAGTAGTATACACGCGAGCTGCTTAGCATGGGCGGCCCCGGGCGCCCCAGCCAGCATGATTCTGTGCACCATCAGTCGGATCGTGGAGCGGTCGATAGCTACAACCTGCCAGTACTGTGTGCTGGTACCGGTGCTGCATACACCGGTGCTGCATACACTGACTGCTGGGTATATATTGCTTATAGCGCGTTCTAAGCCACCTCCTTGATGTCCATGCCCTTGGTGTGCAAGGGCTGCTTGTGATCAAGGTACAAGCAACAGCAAGAAAACATGCACATTAGCCCCACCCGCGGCGCCATATATATCACTATGATGTATGTAATTAACAATCTTGCGTCTTTCACTCGTTTCCATGCTTCATAGTGCTGCTATGGAGGGAGGCTGCAACAACCACAACACCTTCACACGTGCACACACGCCGCACCACAGACCGCACAAGCTCAGAAACAAGGCAAGCGTACTTGATTATCATAGAACTATATCCTCAACGTTACAGCGCATCAAAATACATAATCCCCAAAGAGTCCCCAAGCTGAAATAGGTTCCCCACCTTGCCTTCCCCACCCTGGGTGGGGTAGTTGGTCGTAGACACTGTGATGGGCTTCTGAAGGGCTGTGCCATGTACAAAATCTTCCTGGACCCCTAGGCCTGGCATGGTATGAGATACGTTGATGGTAGGTGGTAGCACACACAGGTACAATTCATGGCAATGCATCAAACACATCCACCATGGCATGGTTGCAAGAGGATTGCAGGAGGAGGCTCATGAGCTGGTCATCCTTTGTGTATCATGCACAATTGCGCAAAGATACGTATACAGCCCGGGTCTGGCTTTCTACAGCTGCTGCAGTAGTTTTTGCTTTTTGGTAAGACAGTGTGCCAGATAGGCATCGACAGCTCTACGCGGTGCAGCCTCCACGACGCAGCCTTCATGCCATCACCTCATGGGATATTCTGTCTGGAATATTCCTGGGTTCTGAGTCGGAAAAGTAGCTGTTTCTCAGTCGTGACAGATTTCGTTGCCCGCATCGCGCGCGATGTCAGACGCCGTACAAGTGTCTGCAGGTACAAGCCCATTCTCCGCTCTGGCGATGTTTCTGGCGATGGAGTGTTCGGACTTCTGGTCGACTCCAAGGGCGACGGCATTATGCTCGAGGGCGAGCCATTCATCTCCAACGGAGCAGGTGTCGCCCCCACGTCTGATGACTGGACTGCAGCGCCGGCCGCGACTAAGCAAGCACTGGCATGCACGACTACAACTCCATGGCCAGCCGTTGATCCTCGTCACATTTCATGGAGTTTGTTCACGAAATGTTCTGTGATTGATACGGTCTCTTTTAATCATGTGCAGGGTATGTATACTATTGTTTCCAGGACATGTGCACCCTGCAGCTGCTAGTGGTTGCATCATCTGACACTCATTGGCATGCCATACGGACATTGTGCATCTCCGGCATGCATGTGTCCACATGCTCATCCTGTGACCATCCTGTAGGGCAAATAAATCCTGTGTATAATTTGTTGCAGCATGCGGAGCACAATTGAGCTGCTCAAAATCACCGCAGGCCTGCAAGTGTTGCCAGGTGTTATTGAGCAACTGGACCCTGCGTGCCGTGCACCTGCATATCAGTGCACCATGGGCTGGATTCACTGGCATTTTCATCACACCTGGCTGATTGACGCAGGCCTGCGGTGTTGAGCTTTGGCTGCATTCATGTGTACATGTGAGCACATAGCCTGTGGCTGGAGATGCTTGCATCCTGAAACAACAGCTGCTTGTACTTCATGCGCACTCCTGCCCGTGCACAGCTGCAAAGTCTTTGCTCAGTGGCTGCAGTGGGTATTAGCATTGGTGGCACGGATTCAAGAGTACATACATATCTGCAGCCCGTCAGCCCATTGCCCAGATGCTTGAGGTCCTGTGCCATACTATACAGCCACACTGTATGGCAGCCACAGCCACAGCTACTAGTATAGTCATGTACGCGTGTGCACATGTATGGCGCCATAAAGCCCCGACCATGCCAGTGGCTGCATGTGTATTACACAGTGATAGATCCAGGACCCAGCAGTGCCGAGGCAACAGACCAGGCAACACGCAAACAGACGACCATGGCTGCACATGTGTCACGGCCTGATTGTATGCATGCAGATTTCAACTCCCTCATCCCTGTGGACGACAATGTGTGCATGCTGACACACTTTGAAGCCCCGGACCCTGCAGCCACCTACATGACCACCCTCGTCCAGAATGCTGCCACCGGCGAGCTCACACCCGTCAACACCATGTGCGCGCCTGACAGCCCCCGCCCTCCCCATGCCCGCGTGCATGCCTGCTTCAGGGCAGTCAATTGTGTAATTACTAGTACACAATGCACCAGCTGTTGCATGTGACCCAGCCCCGGCTGGATGCCCGGCTGCATAGGCATGCCTTGGCAATTATCATGCACAGTTTTCGGGGCGGCGACGACCGCGCATGTGAAGTGATGCCTCAGTGAAGTGATGCCTCAGTTTTACAGGTTGCTGCTTTGCCACAGCAGCAGCGCTAGCGGTGTTGTAATATGGGCGAAACCGTGGTGCAGCCCCCGGCCTCTCAACACGCCCCCATCCATGGTGATGGAGACTGCTATACCACCAAAGTGGTGGACCTCCGTCGTGTCGTGGCCAGTGGTGGCCGTTCCATTGTGACGCGGCAGCCGCATGCATGCAGGGCGATGGACTGGTCAGCATACGAGGGCGCGTGGGTGACGTGCGCGGGGTCGGTGACCCCCTGGCAGACGCACGTCGGCTCGGAGGAGTATGAGCCGGATGCGCGCGCGCTGCAGGACGCCGCCATCCAGGACCCCTCCGGCACCTCCTGGACAGAGCAGCGCATCGCCTCCTGGGCAACGCTCTACCGCGGTGTGCCCGAAAACACCCCCAACTCTGAGATCCTCGACATCCTGCACCCCTACCTCTACGGATACGCTTGGGAGGTGCGCGGCCCAGCGCAGCACAGCACAGCGCATCGCATGATGCGCAACTTTGCTTCGTGTGCTGCACCGGAGAGCGCGGCTGGTATGCCAATGCTGTACGGGGAGCAGACAATCAGCAGTCCATTGCGGTTTATGTTTGCCGAACCGAGATCGTCGACCACTCGATGGCGTGGACAACAATTCCAAGGCTTTGTTGTAGATGGCTTCAAGGGCACATGCATGTGCACGGCAGTGCCACCAGCCTCCGTGCATTTCACAAGCGCCTGCAGGGGAGCAAACGTGTTGTAACCACCGCGGGGTGGCATGCTATGTGTGCTGTGCAGACCAAGCCCAAGATTGAGGACGGCGTGTGCACGCCGGCGTACAACGTGAAGCACATGGCGGCGGGGCGGCTGGCGATGGAGTTGCCGTACGTGATGCCCGACGGCAAGACCATGTACATCACCGACGACGGCGACAACACGATGCTTGGCATGTTCATTGCCTCCGAGGCGGGCGACCTCTCATGTGGCACACCCTACGGCGCCAAGTTCACACAGATTGGCGACGAGAACGGTATGCCCCTCCCACTTCGAAGGAGAGAATTCTCTCCTTACCTGCCCCAGTCTCGGCCCTTTCCTGTTGGTCTTGTTGCACACCCCCTCCTCCAGATCCCCCTTGCGCGGCGATAAGAATTGCTACCCGGGAAATGCCTCCGGTGTACATAGCCCGTGTGCCCGTCCCTCGTCGCTGCACGACAGCCATGGAGAATTCTGTATTCATTGCGAGCATAGACCTGCACGCGCCCGATTGTGCTCACGCTCCCGCATGCATGGGAGCAAGGCGATGGCCAGGGGTGCTATGCGGCCTGCTGTGCGGGTGCTATGCGGGCACGCCAGGACACGTGTGCACATGTGGCCTGCCTGGCTGCGCAAAGACGCCCCCTGCTCCGACATCTCTGGTAGACTCGGCACAGCACGTGTACAGCATGCAGCGCAGCACTCGGACGGCGGCCTCACATCGCAGGACACAGCGTTAGGGCACGCGATAAAGTGCCACAGACGTAATGCATGTGCTTGCAGGTGGCACGTTCGAGGTCGAGTGGATCCAGGTCGGTGAGGAGGCATGCACGGAGGACTTTCTGCCATACGCGCGCAGCACGCGCTTCTATGACCTCTTTGACACTGAGGCCATCGCCGACGACGGCAGCTGCTCGGAGGGCTTCACCAGCATCAACGCCCAGCCCGGCGGCCCTGAGTGCCTCTCCATCAAGCCCGGCATGGAGCTGCTCGCCTCCCGCTTTGAGTACCGCCGGTGCGCTGATCAACCCGTGCTGCGTGCTGCGAGGCTTGTCCCACAGCATACAAACGTCATGTACATCATCATAATCTGCCATCATGAATGTGCACGCAGCGTCGCATTTGTCGCATGCTGCACGGCATGAGCTGCGTGCTGCGAGCTTTGCCGCAAGACGGCTGTCGCGCACAACGTGCGATCGTGTGAGCTCGAGCATCGATCTGCTCGCAATGCTGTGCTGCGTGCTGCGTGCTGCGTGCTAAGCATTGAGGTGCCTGCTCTGCTGGGTGCTGAGCGACGGCTGGTGCGGTGCAGGGTGGCGGCGATGAAGGGGGTCACGACCGAGTTCACCAAGTGGGAGGGCATCACTTTTGACCCCACACGCGGCAAGC
>JALKAD010002028.1:0-17963 GCA_024500015.1 Ulva compressa | reverse complement strand
AGTTCTACTGCATACGGGTACCATGGTGTGTCGTCCGGACGCAGAACACTTGGTATCTGGAGCACCAGGCAGTCCTCAGCTGCAGCATTCGGATCGATAGGCTCCCCACCTGGCCCATCACTGTACTCGTTGCACCTGTGGCTACCTTCTTCAATGTGGCATTCTGCCAAAGACCCAAAATCCAGTTTTATCTCATCAAGCTTCACATCCCCGTGGGCATAAACCTGCGTTACCTTGACAATGCCTTCTACCTTTAGGACACACACCTCCGGCTTTCCCACAGGTCGCTCAAACGGACCGAAGACATGATGGTTTTGCCTAGCACCTTCTCTGCCCTTGAAGCACTTGATTAGAGTAGACCCATAGTGCAGTGATGCACTCTGAGCCGACTCAACTGACACGATGTACTCCTGATCCGGTGGCACTGTTTCAAACAGAGCACCACTCAATGCAAACAATGGATGACCATCCTTGATGGTGCCCTTTTCTTTCATGTCACCCAACACGTTACGCAATGCCTCCCTCTGCACAAGCACGGCCACATAAGTACACCGTGGCATCACCAGAACGAGATCACATGAAGAATTCGGAGGCAATGCAGCAGCGTACGGTCTCGTCACAGTTCAACGTCAGTTTTCCGAGCAGCAAATTGCCATGGTCATCTGCCTCATCTATCCCAATGACAGGATTGGACTTGGCTTTGGGGTCAACTTTGCAGTGCAAGTCGGCGATCCCACTGGCAGGGTTCACAGCTTCCATGTGAAACAAAGCTTGTTGCAAAAGCCGATGATTCACAGCCACCAGTTCAGGGCTGCAAGATGTCCTGAATTTAGTGACAAGCTTAAGTACCTGCATCATGCGCTCCACCCAAAACTCCATTCTGAAGGCTGAAGGCCCATATCATATGCCTTGACTGGGCCATATGCCTTCACTGCGTCAATCAAATGAACAATGGTGGAGTGCAGCTGCAGCGTCAACAGCTTGTGCATGCCGAAAGTGACCTCAGCCATCCGGGCATAGGCAAGGAGTTCTTTCTGGGCTTCGGTCCAGAGCGCAGGTGTGTGCTGCCCATCACTGTATCGCAAGAAATACACCAACCCGTGTCGGAGCGGTGCCCACAGCTCAATGACCTTGCGAGGGAAACCCCGGGCTGAGCATACCGCAGGTGAAACCGCGTCGATGAAAACTAACCAATCTGACATGGTCATGTTGTTCACATCCCTGCATCCACATACCCAATGTAGACAGGCGTGACGAGCGCGCACTCATGCATGCATCGACCGCAAGACAATTTACCTAGCTGTTGCGCATACTTGATGACAAGCTCGACATGACCAGTGCATGTAATATACAGCACACGCATACACACCGCGTTAATGCGTTGGCATTGCAGCTTCGATGCAAGTCAAACGCACTTGGTCACATCCTTCAGTGCACCACTTAATGAAGATGTCCCCCTCATCGAGTTGAAATTTTCAGCCATGCCACTGCGCGCCTTCGTGTCAAGCCAGACGTCAGTTCCATGATGGAGGGTCTCACTCCATTTTCGCAGCATCAACCTCCAGAAGTCCCTGCAAACCCCGTACAGCAGCACATGTGCCACCGGGAAGTGATAGAACATGTCATACCTGCAGCATGCATGTCAGCACTCTGGCTGTGGATCTCACGTTCCCATGAGGAGGAGGAGCAGATGCAGACGACATCGTGATGCAGGCATGCATACTCGCGCAGACATCGCGATGGAGAACAGCCTGTACACAAGAGAAGTCATGGTGATGCGCACCTGTACCCGGGAATCCTTTGCAGCACGGCTTCACCCCGAGTGCCAATATCCCTCAGACATTCCTTTGCCTTCTGCCTCTTTTTTAATACTTCCATCATGTCTGCACAGGTCGTGTGCTGCTGGCACGAAATTCGCCACAGAGTCCACGATGCACCTGATACGGCAGGCACCCGATACGGCAGCTGCGCGTAGGAAGCTCACCTGCTGACCATTGCTCTTGCTTGGCGTGTTCTACCTCATCGCTGTCATGCGGATCTCGAACTGGCCTGGGTGGCAGTGGATGGTCTGTGTCAGCTTTCTGCTTCGCCTCTTCTGCCAGGTCCACCCGCATCTGCTGGCACTCCGGACTGACCTTGAGCTTCTCTGCAGCTGCTGCATCAAATGTTGCATCTTCCTTGTTGGAGAACCAGACTGTGGTGGTCTCCCACTCACCAGTCTCATCAAACCCGTATGCTTTCGTCTGTTCGGTCCGCTCGCTGTACCCAGCGAAGCGCACCGTGCCAAAGGCCTGGCCCGAATCATCCTTGGTCCGCCCCAACAAGAAGCAATGCTTGCTGCCCTAATAGCTGAGTGGCCACATGCATTAGCCATCATCGCTGTGAAAGGCACATCGCCAATGCAACCAGAGACTCCCAGGAAACACTGGATGGAGTTGGCCTGGTTCTCAGAGGCTCGGGGTCTTCGAACAATGTCACTGGCTCTGTGTCTGGGTCACCTGCACACACGACAGATGCTGAAGAGCTGCACAGTCAGATCGGAATGGTTGCAGCCAAACTGCTTCAGGATGTTCAACCGCACATTACCAGAGCTCTGACATCTGCAGCTGCGAGACTTACCCACGTTCTTCATCGGAGCATGCCGACATAACTGGCGCACAGTGTTCTTGAGGATGTTGTGGAGGACAGTCTTCTCTTTGGGGCCTTCAATGATTATGACGGGACGCTATGCCAAGTGGCTGTGACAATACTCCCCTGGCAACTCTTCACACTGATGGTAGCGGTCCGCTGCCCAAAGTTGAGCAACGACACGCCGTCACCCCCAAGCTGAAACATGCAGGTTGGGGGACCCGCATGGCGCTTCCAGGCCTTGCCTGCTCGGTACCCAGTTGCCCGATCATACGATTTGAAGGCCGCACTAGCAAAATAGCTGGTCGTATCTGTATAGTAAGAGTGCACAGGTGGACCGTCATCCTGGTCATCATCCTGTTGATCGTTCTGCGGGTCGTAGTGTCGTCCCTCTCTGTACAAGCTGCGGAACTTGGGGTGCCGAAACATGTCCTGGAGGACACTCACCAGACCAAAGTCCCAGTACCTGCACGGAAGGCAATTCCATGAGAGGAAGTCAACCCTGTGGAGATTTTCGCCATCGAGCACAGATGTAGTCAGTCGATGTGATGTGCACAGCATTCTAGCGAGCCGCTGTGCAATACAAGACATACCGCTTGCGTGGGACAAGGCGCCCAGCAACATGCTTAAACCTCTTTGAGCCGCATTCATTGCAACATTCTTCTGCTGCAGCTGGCCACTCGGACTGAGGCAGGTCGTTAAACACAGTTCCACAGGCTGGATTAGGACAGATGTGATGACAGAACTTGTCTGCTTGATCAACTTGTATCATGCCCTTCATCAAATGCCAGCTCCTGCACATAGACGCTGCTATGCATCACATCGAAGATCGGACTAGTCCCGAGATAGAAGGGAAGCACGACATTGACGATAGCAGTATGGGAGTCTGCACCCTGGCAAAAAGTGACCCTTTGGCATGAAAGCTGACACCGCCTTCAGCAGGACGTCAAATGCAGTATCATGCACACTGTAGTCCACTTTGATCTTGAGAAGCGCGTAGACAGCCTGCTGAACGGTCACCTCAGTTCCAGGGTACAGAACAAGAGCTGCAACGGCCAGATAGAATTTGACAGTAGGTCGCTTGGGGAGGACTGGACGCCGCTGGTGATGCCCCGCAGCGGCTGGGCGCGCAGCGCCGGCAGCGACACCGGGGCCGAGGCGCAGCGGGCAGCGGGGCACCGGCCCGTGAGCACACGGGCACCGTAGCGGCACGCGCAGCGCAACGCCGGCAGCGCACCGGCCGGAGGCGGAGCGCCGGCCAGCGGCACCGGCCGGGTGCGCAGCGCCGAGCGCACCCGCGGGGAGCGCAGCACCGCCAGCGGCACCGGCTGGAGGTGCAGCACCGCCTGCAGCTGCGGCACCGACCGGACCAGCCAAGCCACCTCCGCCTTCGATGTCACCGTCATCAGCCCCAGCATCATCCTTATCGACATCAGAGTCCACATCATCATCTGATGCATATGCTCCGAACTCATCTTCTGCCAAGTCGGGGTCATTGTACATCGCCTCGGGAATAACTCCGTACTCGTTCAAAATGGCTGCGGCGAGCTCATCGGGATGAGCTTGGTCCCAGTCATCATCCACCCCACCCCGATGTCGAGGCAGCTGCACACACTAGACAATATGATACTCTTGAAGTTTTCGAGGCCGATCACTGTGCCTGTTCGTTTTGTGTACATGAATAGAAAAGATGAGCGAACCTCGGACACAATGTCTGCATTCAGCGCCTTGAGCATATCAGCAAATAATTCCTCAGGTACCGAACAGTGTGGAGACTTCTCTTCGCATGGTTGCGGCTGCTGAAGTGTCCTTCTCCCCTTCTTCTTCACAGGTTCATTTAAAGCATTCTCATCATGCATGCAGCACGAATGGTCTTGTGGGAGGGAAGAGGGTGGTACGCCAGTGGAATCTCCGGCGTCGTCGATGTCATCCAGTGGGTAGGAACGTACATCATGCATTGTTGTGCCACCCTCCATCGGCTGCCCACCTGCAGCAGTATCTGTCTGGCTCGGCTTCATGTAGTACAAAGCTTTAGCTTTGATCCTCTCCACAGTCTTCTTCAGATGTGCACTGCCAGTCTCAACATCATGTCCATTATGAGCTTGCAACTGTTCGTCCCACTGAAGCAAGCATCGTTCAGATCCAGCCTTGTCCCAGTTGTCGTGTTTGGACAGGTCCTGCATAGCGTCAGGCACATTGGCATCAACTGCAATTGCAAGGACAGCTGCACAAGCATTTTCATACTAGGCGCAAAGTATCCACAGAGAGGTTGACACCATTCAGTGCAAAGCATACAGACGCAGCGCACCTGCTGTTGATGCTTATTCGTCCAGTGGACCTTTGCTTGCCCAAAATTGAAGGGGTTACCGTCGGTTCCTCGCGGCTTCGAGTAATGTCCCTCCCCATCATGAGCGCAAGCCACACATTTCCACTTGCCAGGCGGTATGGAAGGATCGGCCTCGCCAGTTGCAGGCTCGCCAGTTACCTGCCAGACAAGACCGCGCGTTGCCAACACTCCGACGGGCGGCAAGGCAGATTTTCGATGCTGATTTGCGATGTATTTTCTTGCGCCCTGAAGTGTGACCGGTTGCAAAGGGGCACCAGGCGAGAAAAACTTAGCCAACTGATTGACTCTGTCCAGCGTGGCCATGATTAAAGCGAGTACACAAAGCGCCCGAAGTAGTGTTGTTCCAGCCATATTAACAAGATACAGTAATGGAAGGGGGTCGCTGGTGTACTGTTGTAATGATCAGCTCATGCCTCTGTGCCGTGCCAGCTGCCAGCGGCGGACTGGCCCGCATGAGCCGCATCGCTCAGTCATGGTCCGCATACATGCGTGATGCGACCGCGGTAAGCAGGCATCCAAATGCCTCGAGGGACATGTTCGTTATCCACCCCCGCAGAAACATACTGAGCGGGTCCAGACGTGATTTCAGAGCAAAATCGGGCGAACACAGCCGAGTAGTGAAGGGGAGGAGGGTTGTCCCACAGATCAGGCTCCAGCCAAACCATCCAAGCAACCACTCACACCACTGGAGCCAATCACAACGCCAGCTCTCATGTCAGTAAATATATTGGGTTTCCATAAACGGACGTGGGAGTCCTACGGGTGCGTTCCATTGAGCTTGTGAGCCGATGCGCGCCATAGGCTCGATGGTCCACTAGCTTGACGCAGATGAGAGTCACGATGACAATCTGTACCATTGACAAGTCCAAAATTAGCAAGTAGGTGCTGCGTGGTGTCCTTTTGGTCGTGTTCGCATTCCTGCCCGTGCATGCGCCCGCATCAGTTTCGCCCGCAACGTACAGAGTGGTCACTCTGACAGCTATACGGGTGAGATGGTCGCCCGGGTGGCCATGCGGGCAAAAGTCGTTCTTGTAGTGTACACAGCCGACACAACCACACCCACGCATCCACACACACGCACACTCCCGCACCCCACCACCACGACCCCTCGCCACAGCCTCACACAGCAACCACCCGCCACGCTACGTACTACCGCCCATCCCGGCAGACCCGGCCACCACCGACCCCCCAACAGCAGCACCCCCACTACAGCCGGCCCCACTCGAACACTCCATCACCGCCCGTGAGAGCCCGGGGGCTGACGCCCCCCACACAGCAGGGCGTACCAGCCCGCCCCCTCCGGCTGCCCGGCAGGAGCCTGAGGGCGGGACGCGCAGGGCACGAGCGGCGTCGCATCGCTCTCCCCTCGGCAGCCCATGCGGAGGCAGGGCGGGCCAGCACGACAAGACGCGGGGCCAGCCTGCGCCGCTGCAAAAAAACCCGCCTGCCCCCAGGCCTCAAGGCGCCAGCAAACGTCCGAGCGGGACGCAGGGCAGCACCACCGCCCGGCCCGCCAGCCGCATGCGTAGCGGAGCCGCAGCGAGGACCTGGCGCGTCACACCACGGCACAGAGTGGTGGAGAGCTCGCACATGGCATTCTGCAAGAACGCTCGCCTGGACACGGCCTCTGAAGCCGCAGCGAAGTCAGCGATCTTGTTCAGAAAGGCGAACGCACCCGTGCCCACACGGCCAAACGTCTCATGCGGCAGGGACACAAAGCGGCACGCGCCCGTGCCGAAGCGGCCGTACTTGTCGCGCTTCCTGTTGTCCATCAGCTGGGCGGCAGCGCCCGGCGCTTTTGCCGCGGCGACGACCCGGGAGGGGGCCACCGGACAGGTCACGCACACATCGGCCACGATGGTATCGCAGGGCAACATCCCAAGCAGATAACCCCTTCCGGGTCGCGCTGCGAGCGGGGGGGCAGCGGCCGGGCGCAAGCCGCGGCCGAGCGGCCCCGGCGACCCTCGGGCAGGCGCTGCGGCGGACCAGTGGCCGGGCCCACCCGCGGCAGGTGCTCACACCGCACCAAGCACTGGCCGGCCGGGCGCGGCCAGCCTTGACTTCCACTTCAAGCGTCGGCGGCAGCTTCCGCGCTGGGCTCCCGCGCGCCAACTGCTGCCGACGGCCGTGTCGCCGGGGACGTCGACGTCCAAAGTCGTCAGCCTCGTCGGACCGACGGGCGGCCCGTGGGACCTCGGTCGAGGCAATTACGGCCGAGATGGCGGCAGCGACGAGCGCGGCCGCAGCGGCTGCACCCTCTGAGGTGCCGGCGGCCGTGGCGGCGTCGCCGTGCGGGGCAGGGGTGTTCGCCGGTCCAGAGGGGCGCAAGGGGGCAGGCGGGGAACGCGCCAGCGTCTGGGTGCCATATGGGGTTGAATGCACGGCCGAGACGCTGGGGGGCTGGGTGGGTGGAGCGAGCGCACCAGCGGCAGCACAGCTGGCAGACTCACAGGTGGGGCCGGGCGGCTGCGCGGGCGGCCGCGCGCCCGGCACATCCGGGTACTGCGGGAGGCTCTTGATGTTGGGCTCAAGAGACGTGGGGATGCCCGCCCGCATGATGAAGCGGCGCCATGCCTGCGTGATCGCAACATGGCGGGCAACCACCGTGCGCCACACCGCATTGCACACGAGGGCATGCGGACCATCAGCAGGCGATGCCCGGCCGCACACGCAGTCGCCGTCCGCCTCCTGGCCTGTGAACAACGCCTCACCTAGGCGCAAGCGCACATTCACACGGAACTCCGTGGCAGTCAGCTCAGACGCACCGGGTCTGGCTTTCAGGAAAGCCGAGGCCATCGCGCTTGCGCAACCGTGCAGGCGCGCCTTGCTGGTCAGGCTCTGTTCGCGCGTCGCTGACGACGGGCTGCGCGTCCCTTGATCCAGTGCTGCAAGCAGCGCAGCCGCACTGGCGTCAGAGTCGGCCCGGCTGACTGCATTCTGCAGCCGCGACATGCGGATGGCAGACCCTCCGCCGCTCAGGCCAGCCCATTCTGCGGGCTCGGCGGGGCACTCAGACAGCCCCGGGATGCTCGGCCACTGCTGGCGCAACTTGTCAAGAGTGTGGCGCATGGCGACTCCCGCAGCGCCGCGAAACGGCAGACCTTGATCTGTCCCTTCTGCGAGGGCTGCATAGGCGAGCGCAGCGGACGACAGGCGTGCAGCGTCGGCGATGGGTTGGGTGAACCTGCGCAGGCCCATGCCGCCGTGGCGGTGGGGAAGCAGGGCTTGCAGGCACTGCACGTCTGTGACGCTGGTCACGTCCAGAATGTCGCCGAGCCCCTTCAGCAGCGCTGCCTCCACCTGGTGCAGCGGCTCCTCCACAAATCGCCACTGCGTGCTGCGCAGCAAATGGGATTCTCTATGCTGTAGGCAGTTGTGCATGACAAGTTTCACCTGTGGGGACAGTGGCAGTGCGGTCAGCTTCGCGATCTGCGCACGAGTGGCCGCGCAGCGGCGGGAGACATGCGCGGCGATGAACCCATCGCTACCCAGCGGGGTGCCGCACACCACGATGCCATCCGGGGCGACGTGCGCACCAAGCAAGGCGGCGACATGCGCAGCTGCGTCCGTGTCCTTGCAGTAGTCGCTAGTCTTCTGCGGCTGGCAGGGGTGCGTACCCATGATCAGTGCTGCACCGGCAGCGACATCTTGCGGCCTTCCTTGCAGATAAGTGTCATCGTGGCAAGCTGTGACCAGCGCTCCGCCGCTGCCCTCGCTCGCTGCGCGCAGAGTCGGCTGGTACTTCAGGTTGAAGAGGAACTACCCCATCGTGTCGCCCTGTCGCACGCCGGTGTCGCTCCACAGCAGTTCATGTGCGCCGGCCGGGCGCCGCAGAATCAGCGCCGATGCCTGCTGGTATGACATCCGCACGAAGGGCAAGAGACCTGGGGCGTGCTGTGCGACGGCGGCCAGCATGGCAGTTCGATCGCACAGATTGAAGGCATTGCGGAGGTCCACTTGGACAGTCACGCCATCAGTGTCATGAAAGTCAGGGTACAACGCATGGCCGGGGATCTCTGCACCCGCAGAGATGCCGACACCGGCCTGCAGCGGGGCAAACAGGCTGGCTGCATCCGGCAGCGTCGCCAGCGCGCAGATGCCCGCCAGGCGCATCAGCGACTCACCGATCGCGATCGGCCTGACGCCGCCTGCCGGCTTGGCGAGGGCGATCAGCCGGCTGGCTTGGAGGAGAGCCGTGTGGGGGATGCTCCCCGACAGGAGGTCAATATAATACAGGAACCTTGACGAGTTCCAATCTCATAATTCGCCCCTAATATTATTTAGTAGGGGAGATTCATGGCCCCTGGCCATGTAAGTCCCCCTTGGGGAAACAGGGTCAACTTGCCACAGGATTGGCCCTTGAAAAATCTGGCCCTAATCCAAAGCAAGGGGAGTATGCAAGGGAGGGGGAGTTTCAGTGGCTCATGCCAGAAACAGGGGGGGAAACGCATCACGTTTGCAGGGTGAGTTCCAGCAAATGTGGCCTAGAGCCAGAAAGAAGACGAACGTAGAATACATACTGATTACTGATGGTATCCTCCGTACTCTATGTAGTGCAAGCCTATACGATAATGTTTGCTGAACCTTCTCTGTGCTGTGGCCACGGCAGCCACAAGAACGATTGTTTGGTGCTTGCGAATTTGCTGTGAGATTGTGTTGTGGCAGCATAAATAGTCTGCATCATCAGCGGATGAGCCAGCAGCAGATGAAGATTGCTTTGGATTCCACCTGGCCAGATGTGTGGGCTGCCTTGAGCTCGTGTCGACTGCGACCGGTTCAGTCACGGCCAGGGCGTGCAGCTTTGTGTTGCCTGTGGCTATGCTGCTGTACGAACACGCCATGCTTTTTTGGTGTGGGGTAATGCTGCCAGTACCTTATTGGTTGACAGAAGGGGGCATGAGTGTCTGATGGGTACACTGCCTACCTGTTCACAGTGGTCAATGTAGGCAACGACTCACATAATCACTGGGACAGCAGATCTGCCTTAAGCTGACGATCGAGGTCGGAAGGTGTTGCAGCACGTGATGGTCCATGCCTTCCCACCTAGCTATGGCTTTGAGGATGATATGCTATGTCGTGTGCAAACATGCCAGTGGTGCAGGGTGCAGCAAACTGCCAGTGGTGTTGAACGATCACACAAAGAGCTCTTCAAGATGGGATCTCTGCTAGCCTTTGTTGACTCATGCTGAACGTCAGCATTGAGCGCTGAAATGCTTACTTTTTATTCGCTAATGCAGCATGTGTTGTGTTTGTCAGCATTGCCAAGCTCCAGCTGGTGATGGCAGGATGCCAGGGCACACTCAGAAGAAGCCGGTTTAAGCAATAACATGTACTGCAGGAAATGGTGAATTCGTGCCTGCGGACGGCTTGCATGTCAGCTGGTTCTGAAGCTTGTTGCGGGAACGTCGCCCATGTCTGACCAAGAAGCTACAATGCGAGACAAAACCAACTTATTAACAGCAGAGCGGTATCAGCAGGCGTTGCTGAAGTTAGCTACGTATGATTGAGCTCTCTAAAAACGTTGAGAACCACATACAGTCCCTCCGCAGCTCATTTCCGTGTGCATCACCCGCGTATCGTAACAGTGATCATCGCCTAACATAGCAAGTGAACGATTGTTCGAAGCAGGCGTGGAGTGTTTTCAACCCGATTACCGTACAATGCATACCGTCGACTTGTCTATCTGCGGCTGTCCGCGCACCTCGCGATGCCTCGTTAAAAATGCCCCTCCAGACACTTCAGATTTGGCACTCGCGACGGCCACAGTTGGCCAGAGCACCTGCTAGCTGCAAGCTGACGTGAGACAATAAGTACCGCGCGCAGAGGATGCAGTGCCTTATCTCCATGTTATGTGAAACTCAACTGTAATGCAACTATAATGCACAGGCATCAGCCTTGCTGCCGTTGCGCGGACTAAATAGTTTCTGTTGGTTGCAACATCACGCGACTGACACTGCAGACTGCTCTCAAGAGATGGTACCAACAGGCTGCCTTATTATAATATTCATATCAGCGTTTGCGTGTTTGCTCGGAAGTATTCGCGCTGCCAGTGCGCGCAGCTTGTCCGTGCGTGTTCCGATTGACTGTGCTGCATTCGTCCGGGCCGCACCACCTGCAACTTGCCCTTCGTAAGGCTCTATCGCATGCAGGAACTCCTTGATACTTATTGCTTTTTATGTTCGCTCCAGTCATGACTGCTTCGACGATGGTGTTCAGGTTGATATCCGACACTGCTGCCATTTGGCATGGCAGTACGTGTTGCAACTGAGACTGCACAGCTGTGTACAACACAGAGCCATTGAGATCAGTGTTAAATGTTAGCCCTCCCTTGCAGGTGCAGCATCTATCACGCCGGGTGACATGACTTGGACACTCAGACTGCCAGTGCAGCCGATCACAGCAGTCACATTGCCCAGGCTCTTGCACATACTCACATACTACTGCACCATTACACATGCCTCTACGATGCGTGTGCCATGTCGTCGTGGTGGTCGGCCCCCGTGTCTGGGTCAGGTCCTCAGCCCTGCCTCGACACGGGGACCCGCTCTCACAACGCCATGGTGCAGCATCGCACGTAATAACACAAACTCATGATACTGCAAGCACTACCGCATAGCAACAAGCATAGCACATGCTGTGTACTCGTGTGCGCATGCACTCTCAAGCAGGCAAACTGCCCCTTTTCTTGTCAAACAGGGGCCCCCAAACCCCGCCAAATCCCAGAATCACCCCTGTTCACAAAAAGTCTATGTGCAGTGGACAGATTTTCACCCTTTGCTGAAAACAGGGGCACTTAGGCACATTTGGTGGAGTACGTGTCAGAATGACATTTGCCTCTGGGTGAGACGCATCCAGGCTCTCTGACACACACAATCGAGAATGCGAGGCTATAAATGTATATTGATGAGCTATACATCCATCAATGAGGAATTGGTGTTGCGATTGACACAGTACGCGCATGCTCAGCAAGTGCCCCCTAGCATTGGGCAAAAGGGGAACTTCGCCACTTCATGCCATGACCTGCCAGTATCACAGCCTGAAGCAATACATGGCAAGAGTAATACAAGGATGCTAATAGTGCAATCTAATCTGCTGTGCGCCTCCGATTGGCCAGGAAACAGCACGTAACTGTATTTCCCATTGGTCTATTTACTGCCCCTGGCCTCACCACTAATCCCCCTTTTGTCCCCCCAAGACTAGAAAAAGGCTAAAAATAGTATGACCCTGTTGCCAAAAAGGGTGAAGCAAGATTCCTGTAGTCCTTTAGTCAATATATTGACGAAATAGCGCAGCGCGGCGCGGATGCGTGGGTCATGGAGCGCCACGGCGCGGATGTGCTCGTTTGTCCACCCACTGGGCCCTGTTGCCGTGCCCCGCGACAGATTCAGCACGATCTGATGGAATCGCGTGGGTGTGATCGTGGGGGTGTAGGGTGGCAGACCGGGTGCAAGTCGTTCTTGTAGTGCGACTGGGCCTTTTGATCACGATACGCTCGCTACGTCCAAGGTCTCCTGTGATGTCATATGTCAGCATGACACGTGTTACACGGAGATGAACGCAGCATGACATGTGTATCCGTAATATAGACGCAAAGCAATCTATGTTGTATGGCAGCCTCAAGCCTGTGTTTCAGTATATAATGCCCCATATCGGGGGCCCTGTGGCCCACTCTACGCACCAGTTGTCATCGCGACGCAGCATGATGAGGCACTGGGTCACGTGCACCATGCCTGGCCACGAATGAGATACGTTACAGAGTTAGCTCCACAAGGTGGTAGAACACAGAGGTACGATTCATGGCAAAGCATCAAACACATATACCATGGCCGAATGCCGTACACAGGCAGAAACACAGCAGCTTCCGTATTGCGCTACAGTTTCTTTGAAACGTTCTCTCACACCATTCTCCAGTGCTGCTCACAGCACGGCTCACTACCCACTCGGAACTGCTCCACCGGCAACGAATCGGGAGGAACCCGTAAGTAAAGGGAACATGACTTGCCGAGGCTCCCGCGAACCGCTATGCATGCGTGGCCACGCGTGGAGTTGAAATCGACACGTCGTGGAAGGTCGCATCTACCTCTGGCGATGGATGCACACGGGTGCACACAATCGCAGTTCTGCCACACGGACAAAATCTGCTCCAGCATGTCTTTGTTTGTTCGGGCTCCTTGCCGACTTTGCTAGATTTTCAGCACTGACGATGCTCCACTCTTTTTACAAGTACAGCCAGAATCGAGACTTGCGACTGGGAAACGCCCTGCAATTGGATGACCATAGCAGCGATGGATAATTCGGGTACGCCCTACTAGTAGTACAGCTTCCAAGCATTGGTATGTGTAGGCCTGCTCGGGCGCCCTGGTCTGTGACACTCGGTTACAGACAACGATTAGGATGCGCAAGCAGGTAGCCAGCGGGAGGGCATAACGCTAAGTGACACAACCATATGTTAATGAGCTGCCTCTAGCGCAAATGTTTCGTGTTGCTGCATGGCAAGTAGTATCACATGGCGACACAGCTGTGCACAGTGCTCAGAGTGCACATGGGAAACACGTAGCAGCTCTTACAGCATAATCTGATTGAACACACTGTTGTGCATATGCGTTCGTATGCATGCACATACGTGGATGACGTACACAGATCCGGTGCACGTGCGCACATTTGTGGCGCGCGGGGAATCTTACTACCTCGCGAGAAGTCGAACCGATCCTGTGGCTAAGAGAGGTTGCGCACACGCTGGAGAACAAAGGCGCGCATACAGTCAGACAGAAGACCTTTCTAGATCGTCCATGCATCATTTGGATGTACATTTGTGCTCACGCTCCACGCGGTGAAAGCATCTTTGAGCGAGGAGGATTTGTGCGTGCTAGCATGCAGTGCAGGGCAAATGCACGTGCCGCACGTGAGCCGAAAACTATATAAAGGCTGTGCATCACACAGTTCGTTACCCTCTGCAGTGTGCAGCATACTTGCTGCTAGGTCGTGTAACGCAAGGTCATCCGTCAGTTCCACGTGACACTACTCCACCATAGTGACACGAGCCACGGAACTCAACAGGTTATGGGTCTATCATAGCTTGGTGGAAGTTACATCGAAAGAAGATTGAAGATTGAAGCTCAAGCAGAAGGGGTCAAGAAGTCTGGTGTGACTTGGATTCGCCCTGACACGGTTGTGGTTCGAAGCCCCCCGTGGTGTACTACGCGAGTGCATTCTATCTGTCTCACCATCGTATCAGGACGCTGGATACTTTGACTGGCGTGCGATAGTGGACTGGAAGTTTGGCCAACTGACTGTTCCAAGGTTACGTGCGACCGGAGTTACTGGACATCATGTCGTCCAAGACCGAGATTAAGATTGAGAAGCTGACTTCAAGGAATTACTTCAAGTGGAAGGAAGAACTACACGATGCGTTCATCCTCAGAGACTGGTGGTGTGCGGTCGTGGAAGATGCTGTGTGGGATGCGTTAGATGAGGAACAGAAGAGACTGTGCTCTAATCGCGCATTAGCCGGCATGAAGATGACTATTTCGACAGATGTACGCTCGCACATAGCGGGCAGGACAACTGCGAAGGAAGTTTGGGATGCGCTGTCGGCCGTTTTCACAAAGAAGGCAATCGGCGACAAGCGCAACATGCGGAAGGACCTGGAAACGGTTCGCATGAAGAAAGGCGAGGATGCATTGGCGTATGTATCTCGTGCTCAAGCATTGAAGACAATGCTGAAGGAAGCCTGCGATGTGGACACAACGGATGAGGACTTCATCGACATCCTTCTCGATGGTCTCAGTTCCGAGTACGCTGAATTCAAGTCTCTCATGTCTTATATTGAGGATGAGTTGACTTTCGATGAATTCATGCGCAAGTTGCATTCCGCATCGGCAAAAGTGCGTCAGTCTCGCGTGGCGCCTGTACACGCTTACGTGGCGGATCAGAAGGTTCGGCCAAAAGCCCCTTTTTAAGACGTGGAAATTGGTTTATCGCTGTGGCAGCTTGGCTTCACTGTGACGCCGTGATTGTCACATAGAATATCGTGACGAAAAGCGACGTGGACGCTTACGAAACCACTATTCGTTTTGTGACACCAAGGTGAAAAGAGTTGTTTTTTCCCCCACCCCCCCCCCCCCCCCCCCCCCCCCCGCGCAAGTGTTCGACCAAAAAGGCATGATATCCCGCTTGTCTAGGAAACCTCGGAAACGAGGGTTGGTCAAACGTGAAAACTCTTTTGAATTGGTCCACAGTATTCCGCGGATCACCATGCTTATGTGGCAGGAGTGTCAAAAGAAAACGACAACCTGCACAAGCGGTTAGGACACCTGTCTCATGGTATACTTGAAAATATGGTTAGGCGCAATTGTGCGTTTGGTTTGCCCAGTGTGGTTCATGCTCCGGATCACAAGTGTGATGTGTGCATGAGGGCAAAACATGCTAGACCTCCGTTTGAGGACAATCCATCATCCGCAAAAGAAAAAATGCAATTAGTGCACGCGGATATTATGGGGCCTTTTCAAACAAAGAGTTTGGGGGGATCTAGGTATGCACTGGTTGTGCTGGATGATTTCTCCAGGTTTGCAGCTGTAGAATGTTTGGCTGCAAAGTCTGATGTGCATGAAGCGTTGATTGAAGTGCTTGTGCGTTGGCAAACGCAAACTGGCAAAAAATTACTTGCTCTACGGACTGACAGAGGCAACGAGTTCTGCAATCAATGGGTGGATGGATACTTGAAATCCATTGGAGCCGTCCATCAGCTGAGTGCTGCTTACACTCCGCAGCAAAACGGCAGAGTGGAGCGCATCAACCGGACACTCATGGACAAGGCTCGGGCTCTCCTGCTGGACTCGCGACCCCAGAAGATGTGGGCTGAATCTCTGCTAACATCTGCACGGCTGTACAACGTCATTCTGGCAGTGCGCCGTCCGGCTACCCCTTATGAACTGTTCTGGGACGTCAAGCCTCACCTTGGCATGCTTCGTGTCTTTGGCTGCAAGGCGTACATGGCTACGCCGGACAAGCAGCACATGAAGAAACTGGATGATCGTTCTATTGTTGGCTGTATGGTTGGTTACTCGCAAACGTCCAAAGCTTATCGAATTCTGCATCGCGAGCGCTCTGGTCGGTGGACTGTGACTGAGTCCAGGCATGTCGCCTTTGACGAACGCCACAACGGACCGTTCGCTTTGCCTGCGCCGGAACTCACAGTTTTTTCGGACGAAGAAGTCGGCTGCATGGGGGGAGTACCGGTGGTTTCAATTGCTTCCGGACTTCCAAACGTCCCTGCTCAAGCCAACGTTCCTGTGAATGCGCCAATTCCAGACGTACCAGTTCCAGAAGAAGCTGAAGGAGAGAATATCCAAGTACCAGATGATTTCCAAATTGAAGATCCTGGTTTACAAGCCAGTGATGCTGACGACAGTGTCAGTACTGCAGCGCAAGGCAGCGCTCCGTCAGATGCTGAAGACGATGGCAGTGTTCCATCTATATATCAAGAAGCGTCGTCGATACTTGGAGACGACGAAGCTGGTGCTGCTGACCCAGTTCCAGAAGTCATGGGCTCTGTGATTGCTCCAGACGGCCTGCGAAGGTCTGTGCGACATCAACAATACATTGCCAAGAAGGTTGAGCTCACAGATGAGCCTCAGTCGCTAGCTGAGGTTCAACGCCGCCCTGACTGGCTCTACTGGAAGGAAGCCATGGAGGCTGAACTGCACTCTCTCGAAGAACATGCAACATTCACTCTGGTGAAGAAAGATCCTTCGATGAGACTACTTCCTACTAAATGGGTGTTCAAGGTGAAGCGCGACGACAAGGGGCGCATTGACAAGTACAAGGCGCGTATTGTGGCTAAAGGGTTCAAGCAGATTGCTGGCAAAGACTACTCTGAAGTCTATGCACCTGTTGGACGCCACACCACATTTCGTGCGCTGCTATCTGAAGCTGCAATAAACGATTTGGAGCTCGTTCACCTTGATGTGAAGACAGCTTTCCTGAATGGTGAGCTAGAAGAGGAGATTTATGTTTCTCCGCCACCCGGATACGTGCCAAGTGGCAAGGCGTGGCTGCTACACAAGGCTCTGTATGGCCTGAAGCAAGCTGGCCGAGCCTGGCATTTGCATCTGAAGAAAATTCTCAAGAAGATGAACCTCACGGTTACTTACTGTGATGAGAGCCTATACGTCTTTGTGGACGACAATGGTGTGAACACGTACATACTCGTCTACGTTGATGACCTACTGCTGGTGGGACCAATGAAACCAGTAGCTGTCCTCCGAGACTGGCTCAAGAAGTTCCTGAAGATGCACGACTTAGGAGAAGTGCGACTATTTCTCGGCATGGAGATCACTCGCAACCGTGCTCAAGGCCTGATTTGGCTGAGCCAAGTGCAAAACACCAAGGCCCTACTTGAGAAGTTCGGCATGACTGAAGCGAAGCCTCGCAAGACTCCGATGGACGCAAATCTACAGCTAAGGAAGCTCGAGGGACAGGCTGATCCCCAGGTGCTGGAGCCATACCAGAGCATTGTTGGCTCACTGCTGTATCTGGCGAACTGTACTCGCCCAGATCTGTCTCAGTCCGTCGGCGTGCTGTCAAGATTCATGTCGAATCCATCTGCTGAGCATTTGAACGCTGCGAAGCAAGTGCTGCGTTATCTGAGCGGTACTGCGGACTACGCACTCGTCTACAGCGCGTCTGCTCCTGAGCTTATCGGCTACTGTGATGCCGACTACGCTGGTGACTTAGACAAGCGCAAATCGACGACTGGTTGGCTGTTCATTCGCGCTGGAGCTGTGATCTCGTGGTGCTCCAAGCTGCAGCCAACTGTGGCAGCGTCTACATGCGAAGCTGAATTTATCGCTATGGCCTCATCGGTCAAGGAGGCACTATGGATTCGCAATCTACTGGCTGAGTTTACTGGCCATGCTGACTGCGTGTTGATCCACGGTGACAACCAAGGTGCTCTCAAGCTGATGCACCATCCCTATGCCCACCAACG
>JALKAD010000203.1:241251-274137 GCA_024500015.1 Ulva compressa | reverse complement strand
CCACCGGCGTCTGGCAAGAGCAAGGCGGACGCTACACCATGCATTGCACCAGAGTGGCCTGAGAGCCAGGCGCACACCACATGTACATGCATGCATGCACGCACCTCCGGCGCGGCGCGCGTGGGCAGCACGACCAGCACGGCGGCCACCTCCGGGTCGGCCAGGATGGCCTCCCAGCCCTCTGGCCCCGTGGCAATCTCTGCGCCGCGCCTGCACTAGCAACACGCTCGTGATTGCCTACATGATTGGGTATTGGGTTTCTGTTACTCACGTGTATCGGTATATCGATATATCGCAGACGACCGCACGCCGACACTCGAATGCAGTGCTGTCTGCGCCCAGAGCAGATCGTCTGCAGCATAGGGATGAGAATCTCAACATTTCAGAGCTCATGCTACGCGTCCGCGCCACTGTTCTGACTCGATGTTTCACACGGGCTGGATGTCCGGGTGGATGCGCTCATCAGCGAGTGTGCGCAGGCAACCCGCAGCAGAGCCCAGCACGGGTCGTACCATGATGCAAAGCCTGCAGCAAAGGCCGCATGCCAGGCCACAGCGCGAGGATCCCTCGATTGTACATGCATGGCCAGACATGCATGGCACTTGTGGATCGATCCGAAATATTTCAAAATCTCAAATCGTGTCCACAGGCGCACAGCGACCATTACTACTAGTGCACTACTGATCACTCCAGTGTAGCTTAAACTAGTCACTTTAGTGTAGCTTAGACCGGCTTAGACCGGCTTAGACCCTGGACATGGTCTTTCTGATCACAAACCCGTTTCCTTTCACTGTCGCCGCACTGACCATGGCCATGTATGCATGGTGGCTAGGGTGCCTGCAAGTATTCAAGTGAACATGCACTGCATGTCTACTTACTCCAATCGAAATGGACACATGCCATTCGGTGCATGCCATTCAGTGCATGACAATGCCCTGGGTTCCTATAGCTATGGGATTCATCCCAGCACTCGGGTGATCAAAGTCTGCTGCTTGGGTGTTCGACCATAGCAGTTGTTGATAATGCTACAGCTCTCGAGTTGAATGGTGTACATGAGACATGATGTATGAAGGTTGAATGGGTGTATACAGCGAGCGCAATGCGAAGTTCATACTGTGAGAGGAGCCCTACAGCTGAACCTGGCTGTGCAGCTGGAGTGGCAGCTATAGCTTTAGCTACAGCTAGAGTGGCCTTCAGGACATTCAGCAGGCAGGGGGCTGGATGTATAACAAAAACAATAATTAAAAAAATTTCTGGAATCGCGCCACACCCTATCATATGATATGCAGTGGCTGGGGCATACGTGATGTCAGCGTGCTCTCTGAGACACTTGGCACTTTCGACGTCTTCAACGCGGGTCCACATATACTTGATGCGCACCGGCAGGGCAACTTTCCTGCAATGCACATGCCCCTCAATTGTGCTGATGAATATTCGAACAGCTTGTTCCAATCCTCTTGCAGAGCCTCTGAGAGCGTAGTGAGCGACGTAGAAGGAAGATGAACAGCCCAGTACTAGTACACTTGCACTAGTACACGTGACCGCTATCACCATGTTGCTTTTGTTCAAACGAATCTGTGCACATATGTATGCATCTACCACTTGCACACATTGTAAACTGTGTAACACACACTGACAAAACCAACTTGAAGATCATCACAGTACCTACTTGCCTCACCACCCTGTGGCAGTCTCGGATGCCCGTTTGGGTTGGGCATGATGCCCGATTTGGGGGGGAGGGGGGGTTGCTTCGGGGCGGTACATACTTGTACTGACGTGCATGCAGACATATGTGCATCCTTGACCTAATGGCAGCTGTGCCATGTTGGCACCAGATGCACTGTACATGCAACATGGAAGATTATACAAGGTGCACCATAGCCATGGCTACCTGCACTGGCAGTGCCTCTGGAACTAGTTGGGAACAGTGACTGCGCCGAGGTATCGATGCCAATCGACGTCGGCATCTCTCTCGAGAGAGCTCCCGGCCGGACATGTGCAGTACTCAGACGTCCTCGGAACGTACGGCAGGGCACCGACGTGAGTCGGAGCATAATTGCCCGTGCCTATTAAGGCGATACAGATCTCATCTTCCGATGGCGAGGTGGAGTTTGAGGTGCTCATGTGCCTGCTTCCGCCTACCAGTACTGTCGCCCTTCAAGTTGCAATTGTAGGGCCGGTCTTGACGGTGTCGCTGCCGGTGCGCCAACCAGACGTCGAAGTCGACTTGGAGGTGCCGCGCGTTAACTGCAACGTTGCAGTGCCAGGACTCCGGTCGCGCGGTCTGCAGCTCCACTCGGCAACACTTCTTGACAGATGACAGTGCTTTGTATTGCTGATCTAACAGCTGATGCAGCGGCGTACGTTTCGGATGCAGACGTACGTGCGCATACGGGCGCGTCCACATGTACAAGACCAGCAGTGGTACGTACCAGTCAACTGACTTCGCAAAGTGTGCTATTTGCTTGCGATGTGCATTCGGCGTGCATGCACTACAGGTGTGGGCCCGGGCGTCTGCGAGTACTAACGGCAACACAATTTACTGGATGCGGGGAGGGAGGGCTTGAATTGAAATGCAAATGACATGCATGTATATATGACAACATCAATATTCTACGAACACGCGTATCTCGAGATACGGTGCGTGTGCGCGCAACGTGGTACCGCAGTACTTGCAATCCGTCGGCGACGTTCAGTCCGTTAAGGCCTTCATTCGCCTGACAAAAGGCTTTTGTCCGGTGTACGGCGTCTGTGTCTGAGGCCCTAATTTGTTTGTTGTTGGGTGTTGCGCTTTGAAAGAACGCCAAAACAGTGAGTTCATCGATGCGAACCTGCATGTCAAAACAGGGAATTCGAACTTGCATGGTTGTCCGGTGTACATGTCCTGGCCGTGTAATTCGCCGCAATCTCTGGTATTTGCCGAACTTGTTCGGCTACATCGCGGCGTGGGCAGGTGTGACATGTATGGATCGACCGCACGATCATCTCACACGGCAGCTGTGGGTTCAGAACCGCTTATGACGGATGCCCCGGTTCGGTTTATCTCATCTGCGCGTCGGGTTAACCCAACGTTGCCACAATTGCCGCCTCGCGCACCGGTACCGCTGGCACACACGCTGGCACACAACCCCAGATGCGCCCATGGTGTTGGCCAACATCATAAACGCCTGTGGATGTGCGGGTGCGGGTGTGTTACACAGTGATAGTCTAGGACCCAGCCACGCCGAGGCAACATACCAACGTTAACTTGGTCTTGAAGCAACACGCAAACAGATGACAGGCCTAGGCAGGCCACCTCAAGCACCAAGGCCTTGGTTGCAAGGCCACTCTCCGCACGAGCAAATGTCAAAATGAACTAGCGCCGGCACGAAAGCAAACACACGCACAAAACGGTGCGGGTGTGCGGTTGTGTCGGTTGGTTCGGTTTCTGCGCACCGTTTCTGTGTTACACGGTGATAGATCTAGGACCCAGCAGCGCCAAGGCAACAGACCAGGCAACACGCAAGAAGACAGACAGCCCATCGCAAGTACCAAGGCTACTGTCCGCACGAGCTAATGCCAGAACGATTCCGCTCAAACTTGCGCTGGCATGAAAGCAAACACACACGCGCGCATGCACACACACACACACATACACACACACACACACACACACACACAAACAACGCATGAACCGAGCGCAGCACCGCGCAGTACCACACACTCCATGCGCACCCCAAACACAGTCAGCAAGCTCCAGGCCCACTGGCGGGCGCCTACCCGACACCATCAGGCTACACGGGCGCGCAGCCGCGCGCTACGGCCATCTCCGAAGCCACGAGGCACCGGTCCCAGGGGCCGCAGCCACAGCCAGGCTGTACGAGCGGTGGCCGGGAAGGGGGGCAGAGGGGAAATGGCGGTCGTGCGCGGGCAGGAGGGAAGAGGGAGGGAGGAGGAGGGACGGGGGGGGGGGGGGGGGGGGGGGGGGGGGGGGGGGGGGGGGGGGGAGGGGGATCAGAGCTCACGGGCGGAGGCGTGGGAGGCACGACGCAAGCCTATTCGCGATGGCCCGTTCAGCGCCGGCAGGCCGTCCGTGGGGACTGGAAGGCCCGCCAGCAGCGCGCGCCCGACGAGTCTAGCGCGGAGGGGCGCGGCCGCCCGGGCTTGTCGCGCCAGCGCTCGGCACAATGTTGTGGACGTTTCTGTGGCGCACGACGTTCGCCGAAGCATGATGAATAAATTGTTTTGCCCTGTCCGCATGCTGCATCGGCCAAGTTTCGCCGGTGCGACGCGTCGTACGAAACCATGCACATTATCTCGGGTCCAGATGTCCATGTCATGACATGATCAGGCCCTCTTTCATTCGCTGGACCAAAATAAAAGCCTTGTCCGCTCCATGGCCAGGCGCGGACACCTTCAGGGAAAGCTTCAGAGTTTCGCCGAAGGCGTGCAACTCGAATTCCTACGGTATCTGCACCGGTGCCGCGCGCATATACCGGTACGAATCCTATGATACGGATGTGCGAATAGATTGGTTGAATTCAACCAATTCCCATGGCTGGCGCGACTGGCATTCGAGAAGCCGGCCAAGACGAATCCGAGTCGGCATGGCCATGCATGGGCTTCGCAGCGTTTGACCGGAGCTCCGCGGAGCAGCTAGCTATAGCGCTGATACGGCCACAACTTTTGCTTGAGGAGGACACCTGGTGTTGTGTGTTACACCGTGTAAGTTACACGGTGATAGATCTAGGACCCAGCACAACCTGACCAGTGTTGTGTACGGCATGCATACGGTGCCATGACTGTCACCACGAGAATGCCTGCTCTGCTGCCTAGGCGCTGCTGAGTCCTTGATCTATCCCAGTGTACACTATCACAGTGCATATGTACGGCCATGAGCACACAGGCCCACTTGGCAGCCTGAGAACATCACTCCAGAGGTCATGCGTGTGGGCTGCTGCGTTGCAGCAATTGGCTTGAATTATGATTACCCAAACCCTGGCTAAGTCCGCCAAACATATCACAGATTACAGGTCGGGCGCCTGGAGTTGGTGCGCATTAGTATTGGCCTGCCAGATGCGCTCAGCACACTACACAGGTGGTGCCACCGCAGTGCAGGAGCGCTAGAAGCACAAGCACGGGCGTGACAAACAAGTCGAATTCTACGACCACAACACTGCACAACCCACGCAAGACTGTAAACGTTAACACTCCTCAGCGCTGCTGACAACGTGCTGCGTGTGCTGCGCGCTGGTCGCACCGTCACGCAGCGGCAGCCCCAGCCACTGGCACGGTCACGCCCGTGCGGCTGGCCTCGATGAGGGCCTCCAGGATGGCCAGGTCCAGCAGGGCCTCCCCTGGGGACCCCTTGGCCACTTCAGCGGCGAGGGTGGGGTCGTGCTGCGCCCCGCTGCGCAGGTGGCGGCGGCGCGGAGGAAGGCTTCGAGCTCGCGCTCCATGCTGTCAATGCTGTACTGCCTGCACACCGTCTCGTCGGGCGCGGTAGTGCGGTAGCACAGCTCGTGCCGCATGTTCTCGCCCTTGCCGTTCCACGCGCCGCGGCTGACCTCCACCGTCCCGCTCTCCCCGGACGCGCTCAGGCTCCACCTCGTCTGCATGCATTGTGATATATATGGACGGTCCCTTAATGATGAGCCTTCAAGGAGCCTTGCCATGCAGGGTGCGTCTGTATTAGTTTATGAATTCAAATTTGATGTTGGACAGCGCTACCAGTAACATGACAGGTTTCTCCATCGAGAGCAACTTGAACTGAGTGGCGGGCAACTACACTGGCAAGGGTCATAGCGGCACGTGCCGCTATTTCACTTACTGGGGAAGGGCATGGCTATGCATAGTGTGATATCCATGCGGTACATGCATGCATGACTACATGTCCATAGCCAGGGGTGCCATGCGGTGCCGGACGTGACACAGGTCTTCCGCCAGCCCCCGCGGCCAACATGTTGCAACAGAGGGGGAGGGTCGCAGCCATGCATACGCCGCAGCGACATGTATGTTGACGACACGAGGAGGCCACGCGAGCGGCTGTGCATGCAGGGCGTACATATGCAGCTACAAGCGTGATGGAGACGCCTGTCCGCAGCCCCGACTCCCACTCCACCGAACCCACTAGCGTGTCGGGGTTGCTCAGCCCGCGCTGCGCGTCGTAAGACGCCGTCGCGCTCGCACGCAGCGGCGCGCCGGCGCCCGCCGCATCGGCCAGCATGCGCAGCACGGCGATCTGGTGCACACCTGCAGCACGCGCAGCACGCACGTCACGGCTCGGCTGAACAAATCCCGCTTGAAGTGTAGATATGTTTGACGAATGGTATGAGTTGCAGACAGCTCGGCGGTGCGGGCTCGAGCTCGATCTCCGCGTGCATGCGCCTCACCCCGCTCAAGCTCAACTGTACCCAAGCTGCAGGGGTACACGACAGCATGCACCTGTGGCCACACGTGGCAACTAGAGAGTACACGCGAGATGGCACATGCGACCGGCCCACCCATGTGCGATCTCGATGAAGTCTACCGCGGCCAAGGAATGGTGCTGCAAGTGTCACTGAGCATACTTTTTTATTAACTTTGCGACCGCTCCACAGCGAAGGGCCATGCATGCGGACGGTCCCGGGCGATACCCCGGCGCAGCATGGAGCTGGTTGGCTCTGAGTGGCATGGAATGTACACGTGGGCCAGGGCTGCACTGCACTGCGCCGCATGCTGTGGATCAGCTATCGCCGCATGCTGTGGATCAGCTATCGCCGCATGCTGTGGATCAGCTATCGCCGCATGCTGTGGATCAGCTATCGCCGCATGCTGTGGATCAGCTATCGCCGCATGCTGTGGATCAGCGGTGGCCCGGGGCACCCCGCGTACACCCACTGCAGACCCACTGTAGACCTGCATGGTTGGCCGGGGCTATCTCCGAGATACCCTGAGGTGTTGTTGTTACCTGCCTCCTTCCATCGGCACTGCTAGCATGATTTGGCCTTGATACATCTCTGTGCAACTCACTTAGAGATCTGTGGAACACGCCCCTGCAGCACACCTCCAGCAGCGCCGCGGCAGGGAACTGGGCGCAGATCTAGAGGTGCGGCAGCCGAGCACGCGCGCGAGAGCCGTCCGCGGGTGCCATCCAGGACAGTTCGCGTGACAGTTCGGTCCACGCAATGCGCATGCCGTGCCGTGCGGCTGCAATGCTTCACAGCACAAAGCGCACAGCACTTGCCGAAGCCGGGGCCGCTACTGGCTGCGCCCTTCGTGCATGCATTGATAGGCCTTGAGATAAGATAGGCCTTGGTACACAATGCAATCACCAGGTATTGCGCATGGTTGCATGCATGAACACAGGAGCCATGCTGGCTGCTGTGCGCTGGTTGTGAGTTCTGGAGCATGTCTGACCATGCCCAAACTTGGCAACATGCATGCAGGATGACCATGCGTGTGCTGTTTATGCACCAGCAGTCGTGCTGTGCACGCTGCGCACGCATGCAGAGGGGCGCACCGCTGTCCAGCATGAACCCGCCGGAGAGCGCCTTCCGCCACTTGCTTGTAGAGTACCTGCATGCCGCGCGCACCATCGCGGTGCCTCACAGCGTGCTCAGCATGCACAGCACGAGGGTGCGGAGCCGGATGTTGACCAGCACGATGTTGGCCAGTCATGAAGCCATGCGCTGCATGCCGCCCTTCGCGCACGGCAGCATGCATGCCAGAATCGATATCCATGCTTAGGCATCGCATCGTGACTGCAGGCTGACTTGCTGTCGCTGAAACAGCAACCTCTGGCGCGAGGGCCGGAGCAACTTCGGCTGCCCTGGCCAGCCAGTCACGTGTGCACACTGGCAGCGGCAAAGCTGGCTAACCACTAAGCTAACGCTGCAGTCCTGCCAGTGCCTCATGCAGTGCCGCATGCAGCCCCGCTGGTTACGCCGGTGAATGACACGTAACTGTACTGCCGTCACAGGCATGCACATCGCCGGCCGTGGTTATGGGTGCTGGGCATGTGCATGCTGTGCGTACTGGGCATGTGCATGCTGGGCGTCCTGGGCGTGCTCCCCACCAAGCCAGGCCATCCTGTGAGTAGCAGCGCAGGCCCAGTGGCCGTGGCAGCAGTACTGATATGATACTTCATTCAGAGCATCAGAGCGCGCACTTGGTCTTGGCCAAGGGGGTGTCGCAGAGCAGGTCCATCTTGCTCACGCGCCCCAGCCGCGCCCCCACCACCGCCGCCGCGTCGGCAAACACCGGCAGGAATCGCCAGTTCTCCCCCACCAGCCACGGCGCCGGCGATGGCAGCGCCGCGTACCTCTGAATGTATGCATGCGCGGAGTGCATGTTGTCCGCAATGGGCTTCTCAGACAGCGCCGCCTTGCCGGCCTCCACCGCTTGCAGCGCGTACTGCACCGAGGACTGCGCTCTGGTGCTGTGCTGTGCCATGCTGAGCTGCCATCGCGGCAGCAACATTGGGCACAGCACCAGATGTGCATCTACATGTAGATGCGCTGGTGGTGCGGAGCAGCACAGGGGGTGGTAGCTTGCGTCGGCGTGTGCCGAATGTCGCCGCACCATGCATTACAACAGCGCCGCAACACATGTAGATGCATGCATGTACGTAATGCTTTGGGGACCGCGTGGCGCACCTCCGGCGCGACGCGTGTGGGCAGCACGACCAGCACGGCGGCCACCTCCGGGTCGGCCAGGATGGCCTCCCACCCCTCTGGCCCCGTGGCAGTCTCGGCGTCTGCCCTGTACTACCAGCGCCAGCATTGCCGACAGTATGACATCATATGCACGGCATGACTCATGACAGTACAGAGCCGCATGCGGTTCAAGGCGCGATTGCACAACCTGGCAGCTCACACCATCCATGCGAGGCAGGGCCACTGTCCAGTAATGGTGCACAGCATGCACAGCATGTGAGGAGCCCTGCGCCTGATTCAGGAGTGACACATTTGAAGATGTACAGCCACGTCAGCACTGCTGACTCAGCAGGGATCAGGACGGGCCTGGTACCAGCAAATCAACGCAGGAGCCCAGCAGCGTGGGCCGTCATGACATGCATGACATGCGAGAGAGAGCCAGCATGTAAGCAGCAGGTAAGCATGAACTCAGCAAGTTGCCGGGGGGCGCAGTCGACACAAAGCGATGAGGACAGCCGGCCACATTCACACGGCCTCATTGTGCATGCGTACTCCCTGACCGCGGCCGGGGCAAGCACAGTCTCACTTGCATGCATGTGCAAGCGTATGGACGTGGGTGGCTCAGGGCACATGTGCACAGGTCAGCAGCCTGCTGTCGGAGGCCCTCGGCGCTGCCTTTGTCCGCACGGCTCCATACATACTTGATGCGCACCGGCAGCGGCACCTGCCTGCAGCACAGCACAGCACAGCGTTACGGCGGCGGTTACTAATACAGCAGCTCTGGCGCAGTCTGCCGGCTGCGCATGCCGGCTGTGAATTTAAAATGCAGAAAGCCGGACACAGCTACAGGGGCGTCAGTATATGGACAAAGACCATCCTTGAAGGCGTGTGTGTGTGTGTGTGTGTGTTTACAGAGTGACGTTGTGTGTGGTTACAGAGTGTCGTCATGCGCTAGTCATGCCAGTGGCACATCCGACGCACTACCTCACAACTCAGCAACCGGGCGGATTCTGCCCGCCACGGCTGCCTTTCCAGACACACCAGTCATGATCTGCAAGCCCATTCTGAACAACAGCGCGTTGCCTGTACACAAACCTACACTCAGTTCTCTTTTCACATTGGTGATGTACTGCGCCCGATCCTGTATACCACACTCGACAGTGTGTGTGTGTGTGTGTGTTGCACTCGGCCATGCACTGATTGTGATGCGGTCGTCGGAAGCTTGCGGTCAAGCATTGGCAGCATGGCGAGGCCAGCGCCAATGCACCTGAACGCCGATGCATGGACATGCATGGATCGTGACCGTGACGCTCCGGCGGTCTGGTGCACAAGCGCTGTGTGTTCTGGTAGGGTTCCATCATAGGGTTCTACATCAGCATTGCAGAGGCATGCCACCATGACCACATCAGGAGGCGGGGCAGCTTGCGATGTTTGCTGCGCCGCTTGCTTCCTTGCCTCGGCACTGCTGAGGCCCTAATCTATCTCAATGCAACAACAGAGGTATTCAGAACGTGCTCCACTGGCATGTGTCGTGAGCTCTGGCGCGACTCGGAGCTGCGCACTTCGATCGTCTTGATGCGTTGCAACTTATTATGCATGCGCAAAAGCACTGTGGTTCAGGACACGGCAGTGATGCCTGCGCGAACATTATACAAGTGAAGGGGGGTGTGTTCCGCCGCGCGCAAGCGAGCGCTGCAGAAATTGATTGCTTCTCGCAGTGACGTTCCTTGTAGCCACTGCTATACGTGCATGCATGCACGTGTGTATCATCATCACGTAGTGGGGAGGATCTCTTGAACGTCTGTACTTTGGAATGCTTACATATGTCAATAAATCAGGCAACGTTCGGGCCAAACTCAGTCGCGCGCGGCTTCGGCTTGTGATTTTGCGTGCCACGCTGGCCGCAAATGCGACGTCGCCAGAGCTCTGGCGACGTCGCAGCTCTGCAGAGCTGCGATCGAACGGATTCAAGTACTCTAGGCTCATGCAGCTGCTTGATTCCCGATACGGCTACTCTTTTCAAATTGATTTCCCACAGTTCAATGTAAGCTGTTACAGCCTTTAGCGTGTCCAAAATGAGCACCATGGCCAGTCGGTTTGTGCCGAGAAGGAATCGCACCGCAGGGCACTAATGTATGCTGGAGCATAATGACCCGAGCCGATCAATGCGACAGAGAGTCCAGTCTGCGGTGGCGAGGCGGAGCTTGATGAAGCCATGGCTGTGACCGCTGCCTCAGGACTGGTCGCCGGTGGACGCACGCTGGAGGCGTGCCGGAGCCGTGCCGGACCGTCTGCCGCCCGGGTTGAGTCCTGGAACTTCTAGCCAGCTCTACAGAACCTGTGAGTGGATCCAGAGCCGATTCAGCGCGCAGGGCAAGCACAGGTCTGGCTCGCGTTGCGTCCGGCACTGGTATTCGGCGTACAAGCACACAGGCCTTTTGAGCACGCTGGAAGTTCCCGTGGACATGAGCACTTCATAAAAGTACCAGGATGGCATTGCAGAGGCAGCGACAGCGGACGTAACGCGTCTTCCAGGTCAGTCAGGAATGGCCCGGGTCAGGCGTGGCGCACATGCCGGGGATCCTGATTCCGGAATCCCGGATGGATGCGCACGGAAGCGCTCGTTTAGTTCGGGATTCATCCTCGCAAGCGAACGAGGGGCGCAAGTTCGCTCGGCTGTGCGGACCAGGCAAGGCCTTGCAAGCCCCCTGTAGCGATATCAGTCTCATGCGCACCCAAGTTCGTGACTGCGAATGGCCCACACGACGACGGGAAGGACTGTCAGTAGCATTATAGCTACATAGATACCGTCACTGCAACCCAGATGCGAGGGCAAAACCAGGCAAGCAACCATGCCACAGCAGGCGCAGTGCCAGTTGGCGGTCACGCGACTGCCCAGTTGGTATTGTTTCCTGCAGCAAATGCAACACAGCATTTTAAACACCATCGCCAAGACATGTTACACAGTGATAGATCTAGGACCCAGCAGCACCGAGGCAACAGACCAGTCAACATGCAGACAGACAGACACACCAGAGCAATGCCAGAACGAACTAGCGCCGGCACGTGTCATGACGTGTCATCGCGCCCACCCTAGCCTCATCAAGTCAAGCTATGCCCAGAGACTGGCTCGAACTTGCCGAGAGTCCGCGTTCAACAGTGCAGGTTGAAAGCCACAGCAGGGCTCTGATCAGCCCATGCCCATGCCCCATCATTACCCCGCCCGGACATATCTCCATCCGTGATCTCCATCCGTGAGCACCCGGGCGTCTCTAGCACCGGGGCATCCCGAGCACCTGCTGCAAGCGATTCTCCAAGCAGGCGGAGCCAGATGGGCATGCATGCTCGGCCTGACAGACTCGGCTAGCGGCTTCGAGTACTGGCCTCGGCGGAAGGTTTCACGGTTCACACGCACACGCAGAACCACTGACACGGATGCTGAACCAATCAACGGACCGGTCGTGGCCTTGATATTCTTCATCTGGTGGGATCTGGCTTGATACTCTCGCATGCAAAACGCGGCGGAATTCACACAAGACTGCTCATACAGGGCTGCTGCGCGTGCTGTGGACACGGCGGCGCCGTCACGCAGCCGGGGGCTGGGCCACCGGCACACTCGTGCCCGTGCGGCTGGCCTCGATAAGGGCCTCCAGGATGGCCAGGTCCAGGAAGGCCTCCTCTGGGGACCCCTTGGCCACCTCGGCGGCGAGGGTGGGGTCCTGCTCCGCCCCGCCGCGCCAGCTGGCGGCGACGCGTAGAAAAGCGTCCAGCTCGCGCTCCATGCCGTTGAACTCGTACTGCTTGCACGCGAGCTCCTCGGGGTCGTCCGTGCGATAGCAGAGCTCATGCATCATACGGTCGCCCTTGCCGTTCCACGCGCCCCGGCTCACTTCAACCGTGCCGTTTGCGCCGGCTGCACTGAGCGACCATCGCGGCTGCACACACAGCCTGGTGAAACTACTACATTCTGCATGAGGTTTTACAAGATTGTGGAGTTGCTGCATGGCAGTAACCAGCGTTCAGTAGAAGGTTGGCAGACATGGTCGAGTCATGCATAGTGGCCAGGGGGGCAGGAGATCTGAAGGACCATCGCGTGGCATGCATGTGTGCGCGCAGGCCTGCCGCATTTAGCACATGCAGCTGAGTGTGCTTAGCAGACGACACCGGGGCCGTCCGCGGCACAGGCCATGCCATCGCCACAGGTCATGCCATCTCCCATAGCATAGGCGTCGTATGTTACGATGTTGGCGCTGATCTGCTGTGGCCGCATGCATGCTTAACTGGGCGTCGGTCAGCGCGGCTCCCTGCCCCAAGTGCAGGCAGGCCACCACACGATGTCCGTGGCCATTTCATGCACAGCACGTCGTGATGCGTGCTGTGTGCGGCGTGCTGCGCTGATGTCTCCACTGCATGTGAAGCGGGTCAATCAGATTTGCCGGTGGGTCAGTGCGCTGTCCAGCTGCCACAGGCGCGCATGCATGCAGGCGGGGCGTACGAACGCGGCGGCAAGCGTGATGGAGACGCCCGTCCGCAGCCCCGACTCCCACTCCACAAAGCCCATCAGCGTGTCGGGGTCACTGAGGCCGCGCGCCTCATCGTACGAAGACGTCGCGCTCGCGCGCAGCGGCGCCCCAGCACCCGCCGCGTCGGCCAGCACGCGCAGCGTGGCGATCTGGTGCACACCTGCAGCACGCGTTGCACACCTCGGCTGTGCTGCTTCCGGGTCAAGCAGGCACGTCGTGTTGGTTGTACATACCTGTAGCCACATTGACATCCGCACGGGGCCGCACGCATGCATGAGGCTGGGCTGCCGTTATGCATGGGTATCCTGTGGTCTGTGCGCTGCATGGCAAGCGAGGGTGGCAGTGTTGCTGGCAGAGTGGCAGGGTAGAGTAGGCACAAGCGGAAGGAAATCTGCTGTATTCCGTAAGGCCGTGTTCAGTGGGACTGCTGCCGAGCAGGAAAAAGTGCAAAATGCGACAAATGCTGTGGCTCGTTGGCTGGTGGTATGACACAACGGCATTGCGCGCAATTGCGATCGCATGCGACAGCCTCAGTGGCCAGGAGGGGAGCACCCGTGTCGACCATGAAGCCTCCCGAGAGCTCGCCCCGTCTCCACTGGCTTGAAAAGTACCTGCATCACGATGGCGCAAGCTGTTGCACATCACGGGGTAGCGCAGCAGCAGGGTGCCGCAACGTAAGTGTGGTGGCACATGCAGCACACAGAGCACACACAGCACACACAGCACACGTAGCACACGCAGCACACACAGCACACGTAGCACACGCAGCACACGCAGCGCACGCAGCACACGCAGTCGCGCACGTCGTGTTCTTGGTGAAGGGGATGTCGCAGACGAGGTCCATCTTGTAGATGCGCCCCAGCCGCCCCCCCACCACCGCCCCCGCGTCGGTGAACACTGGCAGAAATCGCCAGTTCTCCCCCACCAGCCACGGCGCCGGCGAGGGCAGCGCCGCATACCGCTGCATGCATGCGCGCGCGTCGCTCGTGCTGTCCGCGATGGGCTTCTCAGACAGCGCCGCCTTGCCCGCCTCCACCGCTTGCAGCGCGTACTGCAGCCCCACCGATCTGTTATAACATTATATGCAGATTGTTGCGCTCGCGTGTGCTGCGCTTTGGACTGCGCATGCGGTGTGCTGACCAAGCCGCAGCAAGTGTGCATCACTACGAAGTATACCGCTTGTGTCAAACAACACTGCATATGCTGGGCACGTGCAGGGGGGGGGACCGGGGGCAGTGTGGAGTTAGTATCGCACCTCCGGAGCAACGCTGGTAGGCAGCACAATCAACACTGCGTCCACTGAGGGGTCCTTCAAGATGGCTTCCCAACCCTCCGCCCCTGACGCTACCTCTGATTTCTCACTGCATCCACTCTCGAGGGTCTATGTGTGCAGATACGTGGACAAGGACGCATATGGATCAGGTCACCTCATCACCCTCCCGCTGCTCGTGATGAGGTGACCAGGATGATGCATGGCGGCGGGATGAGGTGCGGTTCGTTTCTGCACGTGGCCAGATGAATGCAGGGAGGGTGATGAGGTAACGAAGATGATGCATGGCGGCGGGATGATCTGCTGGGGCACACGTGTACTCAGCCTCCTGTTGGAGCTTCTTGGCGCTCTCTTCCTTGCGGCTCCAGATGTACTTGATGCTGACTGGCATTGGCAGCAACCTGAATGGCAGACCCTGAGTTGAAACAGGCACAGCGCTCACCTGAGACTTTGATACCATCAGAGGTTGTTGGTCTGCGATCAAGGCAGGGGAAACGAGCAGCAGCTGTGGCGCCCTTGTACCAGTGTTTAACAGGTAGGGATGGTGAACAGATGGGAGATGGTGAGGCGTACTGCAGGATTTCGACGTATGTGGGTGCATATCTACCAGAGCCTATCAGCGCTACGTTGATGTCTTTCTGCGGCGGCATGGCGGAGCCCTGCGTGCTCATGGTGAGTGTGGTTGTGGCCAACAACGACCGCCTGCTGAGACTCCTTGCAGCACTGAAGGCCGATCGCCGTGGGCTATGTAGATGCATGTACGCTCCAATATCCACAATATTGGTCTGCACGTTGCTACGAGCGCTGCTTTGCTGTGCTTTTTTAAAATGAGGTCGAGAGGTCAAGTGCAGCCTGGTCCGCGCGATGCATGCAAATATTCCTCCAAACCGTCGGACGCAGTCTTCAAACCGCGCATTTGTCACAAGTTTAAAAAGCCATCTGCAAGGATCTGCCCGAGTGAGCTGTGTGTGCCATGTGGCAGGAACTTCGGCGTGGATCTCGGTGTGTGCGCTCCATCGGGTACATCACATTCGAATGGCTTCAAGCGGCCTCGAACTTCAGACAGCGCGATATCTAGCACAAGTGCCACACTAAACGAGCTGCAATCAGACGGCAGAGTGTCACAAGGTTTACTTCACAGCGTGTTCCATCCGCAAGCCCACAGTCCGTCGATCAGTGCCGGCAGCCCTGTCCGGGGCATCGCACACATCGAGCACCAACGGATGACGGTGATGAACGTTTGCAAGCAGGTGCAATATTGGATGACCATAGCAAGCACTGGCGTGAACAGCTAATATTCCGCTTCAGCGTACGACCCATGATGTACTCTCCCACCCGGAGTTCGTGAGAGGCAGTCGCTGCATCTGCGCAGCTTGTTGCATCAATTCCTGGAAAACACTGCAAGTGGTCTCACTACAACTTTGCAGTTATGTCTCTCTTGGCAGCCGTCCGGTCCATCTCAACTCAATCCTCATGGTCCCGGGCACATCCCCCGAACCCGACGCAGTTCAACAGCCTTCCCCATCGCCGATGCTGCGCTGCCGCAGGCTGTGCGACGGCAGTACCCACATCCTCCTCCACCACGTCCGTAATTGTGACACTGCTCATGTCATGCTGCGTGTGCTGGCCACAGGGGATCGTCAGGCTGTCCATGCTGCCTGCATGGAATGTGATTTCATCAGCGACAACAAACGGTGAATCCAACATTGTGCAGATTATCCTCCATTCTGATGTATAACCCGTCGTTTACACCTGTTCCGTTCCTTACTAGTTGCACGCGCCGCGCAGGTCGCAGTTGCAGCAGTGTCACACCCGAATTGCCCTCATGCGCAGCGCCAGGAGTCATCTGTTTGTCCCCAGCAAGCAGCACGTGCGGACGACCCCTGTGCGGTCGCTCCATGCTCTTGTCCAAGTGCAGCCGCGTCTCATCGATGTCAACATCCGTATCGCTTTCACCAGCACCCTGGAAGCGGCAGCACGCAGCAGCTGACGGGGCTCTGCGACTGCTAGCCACTGCCTGTGGCCGTCCAATTGTGCTTGCATGCATTGTCTCCAGCCCCATGCACATTCCCAGCCTCTGTTGCCCACAGCCCCCCCGGTGCTGTGCGGGCCGCCTGGCTGCTGTGCGCTGCGCCGCGCGTGCCGGCGCTGCCGGCCAGGGCCCCATGTCGACTGCCACGTTGCCCCGAGCCGGTGCCTCCTCTGGCCGCTCCAGTGCCGCGTCCGCGCTTGCCCTCTGGCTGCTGCACTTGTCGCAGTGCTCATTCACTGACTGCCATTCAGACACGCTGCGCTGCAGGGGCCCAACGCCGCCTCCATGCCGCTCCCTGTCGGGACTGCGGCCACAGAACTGCCCCTGCGCAGTAACACCCGCAGAAACCCGTCCCTGTGCTGTGTGCCCCCGACCGCCCCAGCAGCCTGTGCGCGCCGCGTCGTCCCCCCGTCCAGAGCTCCCAGCCTGCGGTTCCCTTGGCCGCAGGTGAGCCACAGCAGCCGCGGCGCAGCCGCACCATGCGTGCTCGCTGCTGTGCCGTGCCTTGGCATGCGAGCGCCGCAACTCGCCTGCGGTGCCGTGGCCGTCACAGCCACAGGAAGGACAGGAGGACGCCGCACCGGACGTGCTCGGCGGAGCCCGCCTCCGACTGGGGCTGCCGCCATGGCGACTCCTGCTCCTGGCTGCGGAGCGCCCTCGCTGCATCCGGCCGGTGCTTTCGTGCGCCGGAGCAGCGGGGTACGGCTCATCAGCGCCCATGCGTGCGGACGCGGCGAGGTGTTTCTTTGTTACCTGGGCCACTCTGAAGGTGTGGGCGTAAGAGGAGGTCGGAGAGCTGTGAGCCTTCGAGGGGCTTCGGGAGGTGCTGCTGTGTGTCATGCTGCGTGCTGCGCTGCATGTCCTGCTGAGCGTGTCGGAGCGCCTGCTGCTGGGAATGTGGCGCTCGGACGGGGTGGGGCTGCCAACAAACGGCAACGCAGGTGGGACCTCTGCCCGCGTCTTGACCATCCTGCGCTTCTTCGTCCTGAATGTGCCGGCCGCCGCGGTGTGCTGTGAACGGGTGGATCGTGCTGGCTGCACTGAATCCGCATGCTGGTCTAGCGTCCGGTCGACTCTGCCTGCTGCACCATCTGTGCCAGCTGTGGTGCCGTCATGCATGCAAGCTGCGGCAGCAGGCGTAAAGTCCCCGCTGCCTGCCTCCGTATGCATGCCTGACAAACCTCCGGTAAGTGGCACCGACGGGCTGCTGTGCATGCTGCCGTGCTGCTGGCAGACCCCATCGCACTGGCCTGCCTGTCGCTCGTTCGAACGACGGGCCTCCGCAGCTGCTGACTCAGCTGTGCGAGCGGTGGGGCTGCGGTGTGGAGAAATCACACAGCCATGACCGCGAGCGGCGGACCGGCCAGGCGCGCCATTTGCCTTCTCACCCACCGCCTGGCCGCAATCGCGCGGGCTGCCGCGAGGCCGGCGCGGGTCGCGAGGCGCCTGCTGTGCCTGCTGTGCCGGCGACCTCCACGCCTGGGACCTCCGAACGCTCACGCTGCGCGTGCTGGGGCTGCGTGTGCTGGCGCTACGGGCACTGGCGCTGCGCGCGCTGATGCTGCGCTGAGGAGAGAGGGAGCTGCCACTGTAGTGGTCGAGGGAGTCTTCGGACGAGGGGGTGTGGCTCCTGTACGAATGCGATGCAGCATACTCTGCCTGTTCATGCATGACAGCGGCCGCTATGGCTGCTGATGCCGGAGGCGTGCTCTCCGGTTCGCCCGTGCTGTCATCATCTGCATTCAAAATCATCTGAGCAAGCACAATTCCACAATTCACCAGTGTCTTCGGCACTGTCCTGCAGTGCTCTGACTAAAAGTCACCGACTTGAATGAAAGGGTCCCGGGTCTCGAACACAGCTCTCTGGATTAGTACAGGGCAGCTCAGATGCACTGTCTGAACTATTTCCGTTGTGACGGATCCATCGGCTGCGAACCTTCCTCAGCATCTGCAAATGCGTCTGCCACCATCGCATGCGCCGGTTGACCCGGAAGAGTCACGGAGAACGAGTCTGCTGTGTTTGTGCGAGCAAATACTGAGCTGGCACACGCTGCCTCCCCGTCTTCCGCTGCGTCCTCGTCACAGCACTGCCATGCATCGATAGCGCGCCGATCCTGATGTGCGTCGGTGCCCACGCCCAGCAGGCGGGCGACGCTGTCAGTCTCGTCATTGGTCGACTGCCCGTGCGGCGGAGAGACGATGAAGCTCATCGACACCTCCCGGCCCTCTCTGAAGGAACACTGCATGCATGCACAAGCAGGTGACGAAGCATCTCGGCTGTGCTGCGTAGCAATAGGCGAGATCATGGCAAGCACTCCAGAAACGCCGGTCTCAGTGTGCCCGCCTGACATGCAAACGTGCCCGAGTGCTCAGCAGATGTTCAGACAGTGTATCTACACACAGCATGCTGGCGTACGTGCCACACAGCGTGCACCGCAGTTTGCAAAGGCAATGCGGTGTGCAGGCAGCCCGTACTGTGCTCTTGAAGCTGTCCAGTCGTGCCCAAGGCGGCGCTGCCTGATCAGTGGTACTGCGGCCCCAATCCGCGCGATCCCCCTGCAGAGCCTCAAAATGCACGTGTGGAGTCAAGCGGACACTCTCTGCGTCCGGCCCACCATGCGCTGTCATCGACGCCTGCTTGCCAAGTGCATGCGTGCCGATGACGCTGCCATCGCAGCTCCGATGCCACTCTCTTCGATCAGACACGCCTGCACTCCCTGCGGCTGAGCTGTTTGCATGGCCTCCATGCGTCCGAGCGTCGCAGATGCTGCCGTCGCGGCTCAGCTGGTACCTGCCCTGCTCCGACTGCTGGGCACTGCCTGTTAGCGTTCCTGATCCATGCGACTCACTGTGGCCTCGTGTCGAGCAGTCTGCAAACTTGTCAGAGGAGGCATCCACCTGGAAGCTGACCGTGGCCTGCACTTCGCGGCCAGGCGCAGGCACGAGGTCGCCTGCTCCAAGCGTGCCAGTGTTGCTGCTGTTCCTGCCTGCTCTGTCTTGCTCTGTCGGCACGCATGCAAGCCATGTGCATGTACTGGCCACATCTGCTACGTGGACTGTGCGGCCACTGGCACGAGCGCCTCCAGGTGACGTGTGAACGTGTCGGTTCGACTGGGAGCTGACAGCATCGCCGCGGCTGCTGCCAAAGATGACAGAGGGAGCAGATTTGGCAGAACGGAGAGGCGTTGCCGGGAGGGACTTGCCGCGCCTGAGGCTGTGTGACAGGCTGCGGGCGATGTCGCCATGGCCGGCGTGGCCCGCCTGCGCGATGAGCTCCTCGATCGCATGCACCAGCTCCACAACCTTTGATGGTGTGTCCGCCAGTTGTGATGTCACGGCTGCCTCCTTCGACGTGCCATCGCTCTACATCCGACACGGCGTGCGTTGGCAGAGAGGCATGCAGGGCCATCAGGCAGCCACGCTGCCCGCAAACACATACAACACTGTGGGTCATGCAATGGAAATAACGCGGTGGTGCCCACCTTTGCATGGCTTGTGGCACGTGCGGTATTGGGAGAACTTTGCAGCGGCGCTGCTGAGCCTCGAGCTGGCACGGCTTCTTGGCTGTCCTCATGCACGTGCGCTCGCCCAGCCGGCCTCGCCTGTGGCTTCATCATGGTGCTCTCCATGAGGGCATCGCTGAACTTACCAGCATCCTCATGGCCAGCTGAGCGCTCTGGCACCTCACTGTCGTCGGATGCGCCCGCCTCTGAAGCATCAGAGTACTGCGACGGCTGCGCCCGTGATGGTGGGCGGTGCAGTGGACTGCCAGGCATCACGCCGTCACCGCCAAACGCGCCACGCGGCTCCACATGTGCGGTGATGCGGTCAGCTGCGAGTCCGTCACCTGCTTGGCTGGGGACTGACAACGATGAACAGCGAGAGGCGCTCAGCGGTGCGCATGCATGGGACACTCTCAGCGTGTTGGGGCTGGCAGGGATGGCTGCGGCGAGGCCGCCTCCATGGGGATTCGGACGGGGGCTGGTAGCGTGCATTGCATGGGTGCCACCTGCTGATGGCGGGCGTATGCCGGCCATGGGCGAGTGAGTGACAATGCCTGCTGCTGATCTGTGTGAAGCATGCGTGTTGGTGGCCACCAGTGCATCGGCCATGGAGGCCTCGGAGACGCTGGCTGCGACTGAGGCCCCATGATGGATGCCTTTGCGCAGAATGTGCGGCACTGTGAACGCTGGGCGGTCCTCCAGGGATGGAGACATGGGGGCCGAAGGCGAAGAGGGCATGCTGCGGCTGGCGGTGCGGGCGGGGCAACTCTTTGGCCGCAGCGTCTCGTGAGGTGCAATCAGCTCCTGTTGTACCTGCACCGCGAAGGGAGGCCTGCTTGTAGTCAGATCGACCACATTGGGTGGACTGATGACATACGGACATAACCAAGCATGTATAGCGATGGCGCTTGTATGACAGGCAACTGCGTGGCACAAGCAGCAGTGGCACACAGCACAGTGGCAGTGGATCGACGTTTCACTCCAGCACATGGTTCACATGCCGTATTGGTCATGCATTGCACAGCCACCTCAGCCGGCATACAGCAGCAGAATCGTGCCCTACCTGCTTTCGCATGGTATTGAGGCAGGCGTATCCCGCGCCCTTGGAGCAGCGAGCCCTTGCAAGAGGGCTAGTCGCGCGAGGCGGTGACACTTCGGGCGTTGAAGATCTGGACAGTAAGCTGTGCTGCAGCGACGCTGCTTCACCCACCGGTGAGCTTTGATGCTGCCCAAGGTCACGTTTTGGCGATCCTGCACCCAGGAGCCGTGTCGGGATACTTGGCAGCCCACCAAGGCTACAAACGGCGCAGACCCTGCATCCGGTCCGCTTGGCCACACACATATACATGGGCATCATGAGCCAATGATTACCCCAGACGCAAGTATGAGCGGTCAGCACATACCCCGGGTCCGAGCCTGGGTGTACATGGCGGCATACGGCTGGCCAGTGCGGGACGCCCTGCCTAGTGGGCTGCCATGGCGGCTGCTTGGTGGTGTACCGGCCGCGGCGCTGTGTCGACTGGTGCCAGAGGATCCAGCTTCACGCCCTGCCATGCCACTGCCTGTGGCAGTCCTTTCCGACGCTGCTGTGTACGAGCGCTGCTGCGCCTGCAGTGGTTTCCCCAAAAAGCCCAGCTGCTTCAAGTCAGCCCTCTCACGATGCAGCTCCAGTTCCAGCTCCAACAGCTCAGGCGATGAAATGTCGAGCTCCGCAGTGGCACCAACCGAGGCCAGGCCTTCCAAATGCGCCTCCTTGCCGTCGGAGGAGGACATGACTTGGCCAGAGACAGCCGGGCGGATATCTGATACAACGGTGTCCTTCATACAATCCACAACATCCATTGAACAAGGTTCGAGCCTGCCGCCGTTGCGCTGAGCAGCACCGCCGGCGCTGCCTGACGCTACAGCTTCATTCTCGTCAAATGGGGCAGACTGTGACCTCGGAAGACGCTGTTCTGCACACCATCACACCACATCACCTCTGCGCCAAACGCACGTGAATGGCGCTTCCCATTGCTGCCACGCTGCAGACCAGGGACATGTTCATCAGTGAATCATCAGTGCTACAACGATGGACGCTGGAGCAGGTCTGCGCACGTCAATCTCAGCCCCTCGTGCACTGTGTGTCCTATGCCACCAGAGGCTACCAGTGTCCTATGCTACCAGCTGTGTCCTGTGCCACCAGAGCCATGCCATCTCAGTGACACACAGCTTATGATGCACCGCGTATGATGCACACCAGTTCTTGCAGCGCTGTGCCATGATGCAGCTGATGTCTGTCTGGCCGTTCCCAGCCTGGATCTCCGACCGACACCCATGCTTGCAGGAGACTCCCACGTGGACAGCGACACATCAACTGCCTCCTCATCAGCGGACGCGCCCGCCCGTGCCCTGGCAGCCACTACCGCAGCTGCTTGAAGCTGCACCTGCATTTTACACGGATCATTTGCTTGCTGGTAAGGTGGACTCCCACCGACAGCTCGGCTGTCGCACTGCACACACACCCACACACACAGAGAGACTCGCCAGTGTCCATCACGCCCAGGAAGGCTCGAGCGCACCTGACCAGAGCTGCCCCAGTCATGCATGCGGTTGGGGGAGGCTCTGGATGGAGACGACGCTGAGGTGGACGGGGACCGAGACTGTGGCAGCTTCGAGGCGGCGTAAGCATTGCGGTACATGACAATGTCCTGAGTCGCACTGGCCACCCTGCGAGCTTCATTGTGCTGCAGTCGCCTGGCCGGACTCGCAATGTCCCGCTGTGTGTCTCTCTGCTGGTCGAGTTGAGGTTGAGCACAGACCTGCATGGTGCTGCTGCCATAAGGCAGTACTGCATCGACCGGCCAGTCGAGGGGCTGTTGTGCGTACATCTGTATACACATGTCTGGTGAGATTCGGCTTGGTGGACAATGCAGCTGGTGGCAGCACGGTTGGTCAATGCCATTCTCAAGGCTGCATCTTGCTTGGTGATATCTCAAAGCTGCATGTTGCTTGCAGAACATACCTGATGGGGCGTACCCTGCCTTGGAGCAGCTGCACCTTGTGGCACTGAGAAATGGCTGACATGTGGAATCTTGTTTCGTAGTCTCGACTTCGTTGGGCGTCTTGGCAGAGATAAGTTTGTTCCTGCGGTGCTGCCTGCCTTTGTGTGGGCCAATGTCGTACTGCGCCCTGCGCCATTGCCATCATAACCTGATTGGAAAAGAGTGGATGGCTTGGTCATGTCCAGCAGCTGCGGGTAAGGTGACAGATTCCAGCTTGAGCACGTGTCAGATCCGCCGGGGGAGAAAGCAGCTGAATGGAAGAACGACTGACCAGAAGGCATCGAGTCATCGATGCCTTCTGGGAACTCTCTGTGCCACGGCAAATCATGCTGTTCACGGCAAGGCAGCATAGAACTATCACGAAGTCTTATGCCTTTGGGTATTGGACTGTGCACAGTCTGGTCTTGACAAGTTTGTGAAATGGCGGGATCTCCTCGTACGGCATCAGAGTGAATGAGCCCTGTGCATGCGGAACGTGACGGTGCAGCGAACTTAGGCTTGTGCTTCATCAGTTTCACAGGCGTGTTTTCTGGTGAGATGAGCTGTTGACGCGCCGCGCTATGATGCCAAGCAACTGAACCTGGATCCTGGACAGGGCCTCGATCACCTGTGGGTGCATTGCCTCTATGAAGCTCATGCCTGGTATCAACCTTCGGCCGAGCTTTGCGGATGATCGCGTCAATCTATACACAAGAGTGTTTCGGCGTCGAAATGTCTTGCATGTTCAGCTTGCTGCTCTGGAGACAAGAGGCAGCTACTTCATTGGCGCACCTCAGGACTGACAGCTCGTGTCCCCGGGATGATAGGCGCAGGAAGAGCAGCAAAGCCACTCGGTGCCATTCCGTGAGCACTCCAATCGGGTACTTGACTCGGGTGGTGGGGATCTCCCTGAACGTGGCGTTTACGAAGCCGGGGTAGTAATTCTGTCAGCAGCCTGGGTGGGCGAGGATGCGTTAAAGCGCCCGACGTTTGCGCATCAGAAGAAACACTGGGTGTACAGCCTGCCTTTCAAGTCTCCAAGCTTAATCAAGCCCTTCAACAAGTGCATCGCAGGCCAACGTTCGCAAATGAAGCCCTACCTTGTCCAAATCCATGAACCCGTCAACAACTGCCGAAAGCATATCCTGGAGTACCTTCAGCGACCATAGTAGATGTAAGCGAAGTGGGGCCACAAATTTGGGTACGGACAGCACACTGAGGATTCCAGCAGAGTAGCGCGCAGCTTCACGCGACGGAAGCGGACGTCAATAGCATCATATTTCACCTCCACCATGTACAGTCCGCGATAGCACAGACGTGTGAACGACTGAATATGTTCACACGTCCACAAGAAGCCGCTCACCCGTCAAGTCTCGTACACAAGCAGTTCGGGCTTGTGGCCACATCTGTGCAAGTAGATGCCATGCCGCAGCGCACACGTCGCACACACTATTGAACAGTATGTAGGATTTGTCGGCAGACGTATGGCATGCTCTTCAGCTTGCGGGAGCGTTAGCAGAAATCGATGACAGCGAAGGACCTATTGAGCTGTTGTGCCTGTTCGTAAACCTGTCCCCAAGGTGGAATGGAAACCTCTCGTGATTAGATTTCTCGCCTGATTTGTCACTGCATTCGGACTGTAGCAAATGGATTGCAGCTACGTGTTTCCGCCCGAGCTTCTGAATTTTCTGGAGGACAAGGCGCGCTTCTGTCCACAGCGAACCCACACAACGCCAGATACCCGAATCATTACGTTTAAAGCGCTCAATATCACTGCAGGTTCGGTCTCATGGGCCAGGACTGGCTGGAGCATGCTTCGGAGCGGGCTGGTGTTTCTGGGTTGATGCTGTGCTCGTTAACGCAATGCACGGGCACAAGCTCGGCTTTCTTGAGGTACTAGCTGCCTGAAACCATGTGGTCACCCAGGATGCAAGCACAACGCTGCTCATGTCCTGGAGAAATGAACCGAAGTCTAAGAAATGCGATATGTTGCTGCAGTACCTCCCCGGGATCATCGCAACATTAGCGATGATACTGATGTGCCTTGTTCGCAGGTAAGCGATCAAATGCCACATGATCTCGTCGCGAGGTTGAACGTGCACGTGATGCCAAATTTGTCTTTCTCTGGACGTTATGGACCGGGCGGGAACTCCTGATTGTCTCACATCAGCGGGTTGCTTGCAGGAGTGACTTAGCATCATTCGACTCTTTTGATTCCGCGTCCTACTGCCGGCAACGCTTCTGGTTGTTTGTGGCATATGTTGTATCCTTTGGTTCCATTATTGGGGCAGTCACGTTGTTGCTGGGACACATGAGTGACAATGGCAGTCCTGCAGAGCCTTACGAGAAGTGGATAGGATGGGTGCGATTCCCGCCAGCAACCTTTACTAGAAGACTGTTCATCGTGCAGTATGTTGTGATGCAGAACCGACTTGGATTTTCCTTCCACATGGCCGCATGCCCTTCTGGATGGCTGTTGTTGTGCAGCCATGTTAGCATACCTCCAATCCCGTACGGGCCTGTGGTGCCTACAGTCAAACTGCATGTGATGTAACATCCTTGCCAAAGTCTTCCGATGAGCTCATACTCAGATTTATTGCAGCCCATGTCACTGCAGCCATTAGATGTGATGTCACTGCGCGCGACACACTGAAAATGTGACCGTACTGCTGCCAATGACCAAGCTGTGCTGTCTTGCCCAATCACCTGTCCGCAGCAGGCTTTCCCTGTCCACAGCAGGCTTTCCCTGTCCACAGCAGGCTTTCCCTGTGCGCTGCATCTCATGGTTGAACAGGCCTGGTCATATGTCTGTTCTGTGCTGCGATGTTGGTATGTGAGTGTTGGGCAGGCATGGATCATTTACTTTGCATTGCTGACTGCGGTTTGATGATGCAGGCGGCTGTCCTCCAGGTCACAAGCATTCTGGGCAGCGGATTGATTCTATTTTCTTCGCGTGGTGATGGGGACGGGTATGACGATGGGTTCTACACAGCATTCTAGGGGAGGCTCCTTTTACGCTGCGCTTTTGGGTTTGGGCGAGCAGTGCCCAGCCATTTCACACAGAGCACCTAGACAAGTCAGCACACATGTGGAGAGGGTGGAGTATGTGATCTGGGCAATTCCGTTGCACGTATAGTATGGCTCAGCTTTGTGCGCATGGCGTGGGAGCCCGAACCAAACTGAATTTTGTTGGCTGAATCTTGTTGGCACAGGGCTCAGCGCACATGGCCGTTTTCAGGCAAGTGCTTACCGACGAGTTCTGTCTGTATATTTACTTCATACATTATTCCATATGTATACATGATAGGGAACCGTAGGTCACTTACTTCCACAAATTGAAATGTGGGATTGAGGTTGTGCGTTGACAAATGGATACAGGTAAGACTGACAGGTGACAAAGGCACGGTTCTGACCGTGCTGGGTGTACAGTCATCAAACTACTTGCACCTGCCACCACACGACGAGCAGCCCTTCGGACTGGTTAGTGAGTTTGGTGGGGCAAGTGCGTCAGTCTGTGCTGCTCACTCACCATGACAGCGCTGCAAGTCAGCAGAGTGTGTAGCTGGTATATCTCAGAGGTACACATTGATTAGGCGATCGCCCAGGGTGGTCGATAGATCGCCAAGGTGTTGGCTTGTGCAGCTCAACACGGAGCTTTGTCCCCACACTTGCCTCGCCTGAATGTACGCCATCAAGCCATTGTTGAAAGGCCGACGAACGAGTAATTCCAAATGTGAGGTGTGCAGTTCATGTGGCAGGTATTAGGCACGTGTCACGAGCACTGACTCGACCACTTGGCAATAGCACGCCACTGAAAACTCGGAGTATAAGTGCACTCCAGGCCTGCTCTGCAAAGTCAAGGGATTTAGCAGCTGCATGTTCTGCTGACTTTGCTGTGGGACAACCTACACAGCATCGGCATTGGGTGACTGTGCTGCTGGCACTTGTTTGTATTGACCTTTGATTTCTACCCTCGGCACTGCTGGGGCGTCGATCTATAACAGTGTAAAACACGTCAGCTGTGGACCTCTTGGCTGTGCCCTGCTCATCCGTTGCGTCCTACAATGGCAATGACCTGCATCGGCAGGCGTCGCGACCCGACTGTGCCGTGGCCTCATGAGCCTCCGAAGGAGCCCATAGTCTGCAACTGCTGGAACTGCCACTGGACAGGGCCCCACCCACACATGCATGCACTTGTTGTGAGAGACGTATTCTGCACGGCAGCCCACACGTCCGCACGACACTGTGATGCCGCAATGCATATATGCTGCAGCACACACATACTCTTTCCACTCATTTGCATCCAATGCTAGTTTGTGTCCACATCGTTGAGCTAGGCGAGGAGATTGGAAAGCGTGCACAATCTGTTGTGAATCGGACAAGACAGGCGTATTGCCTAGGGGCGGTGGTGGATGAAAGGCTGTTTACAGCATTCTTTGCGTGTGTGACAAAGAGATAAACGAAGGAGCCCGGCAGCAAGGGTAACAACAGTCCAATATTTGAACCCCAGCAACAGCTAGCAACTTAGAGCAAGCAGCAACAAGCATCGATCGGACCCGAAGGCACAATGCACCGACACCACCGCACACCACAACCGGGGTCCTAGATCGATCACTGTGTAACACACCACAATCACGACAACCGTACCAAACCAATCCGCACAATCTGCCCTGTCACATCACGCACGACTGTCCACCCGCACGCAGCTGCAGCCACCCACACAAACCCACACAATCTCACACTCGCTCGCTTGCTGCGCTCGCTTCTTGCGTTATTTATGTGTGTCTGTGCCTTCGTTCCAGCACTGGTCCATACGAGCATCTGCTCGTGCGGACGATGGCCGTGGGGCTTGTGATGATTTGTCTGTTTTCTTGTTGGCTGCTCTGTTGCCTCGGCGCTGCTGAGACATCTATCACGTGTAACACGATCTCACACTAAACCCCTCCCACGGGCCCCCAACCAGCACCACATTCTTTGAATGTGAACGCCTACGGCCACACCTGGGTCCCGGTTCGCCGGAGATTTCAATGGCCTCATCGGCTACGGCAAGTAATTCAACTTATATTTACATTTACACCCACGCTGTGCATAGTGCTCAATTTTGCATCACGGTTTTTCATTTGCTGTTGCAATGATTTGTGCGTCCTGGGTTCGCCAGTGGAGAAACATGTGCTCTAACACCTATGCCGTACAACCCAACTACCTAAAGCCAACACCACCGCAACTGCCAGAGCCACCGTGTATTTGGCCCATGTCTCTCCTCAGTTCACTCATGGACATGTCCCCTCATCTCACTTACATCTCTTCATGTCTGTGCGCAACTGCATCATCTATTTCCTCAACTCTAGCCCTGATAGTTTGAGTTCGGTGCGCAACTGAATCATCTCTTCTCTCAACTCTACCCCTGACAGTTTGACTTCAGTGCGCAACTGCGTTATCTCTGTTCTCAACTCTGCCTCTGATATTTTGATTTCGGCACGTAGCGTGTCCTTCGCCGATGTGACTAATGCGTTCACGCTGAATAGTACGCTTGCCGCCGTTATCACCACCCACGCTTCGCAAGCTGCCACAACCTCGTCCGCTGTAGCTCGGACGGCCGGAAGGCTTCGCCTGCCCAGTTGAGCATGCCGCGCAGTCGGCCTGCACAAGTGTCGCGCCTTTTAAAAGGCTTGCTATCTTCTGCTAATATTGTCGCAAGTCCGGAAGTTTATTACACTTACAGTGTTCAAGCGATAGAGTCAACTAGTTTTAACAGCCCAACATCTTCGAGGGACTGCTGTATATGTGCTGGTCTGTCACACGTGTTACACGGACATGAACGCAAGAGCCCGGCAGCGAGGGCAACAGCAGGAAAGCAGCTGCCGACTGTTGACTCATACGTGTCGGGCAGTTCCTCGAGCTCGGCGCGCGGCGTCGCACCGACCACGAGGAAGTGCCTTCGAAAGCCCGAACGTCGTCATCGGTCAAACAAAACAGTGAAAGAAATCGCAAAACGTTTCAGCAGCTCGTCAAACGGCTATTGTTTTCTCGCGTGCCGGGACAAGGTTTACAAGCTACGTATACAGGTAGTGAGGTAGTGCAAAGCTAGGTATACCTACCAGTATGCTACGCAGTGCAAAGCTATGTTTGTCAAAAGGTTCAAGCATCGATGCTTGCCGATATCGCGCCTCACATCAACTTGGCGCGCAGGAACCAAGGCTCCTTGCCACGGAGCAGTGCACACAAGGAGCAGGGCACACACGTGCATGTGTCACATCTACAGCGATCGATGGGTTTTCGGCAACGCAGTGACATGTGGAGACCAATTTGCGCAACAAGTGCCGGGACATGTACAGTGAACTGCATGCTACGTGCCCGTCGACTTCTCTAAGTTATCTGTGGTGATAGGATATCGCCTAACGCTGACGCGACCACGGTAGGGCGTTAGGCAGGGCAGAGCCCTGCGCAATGTGATCCCCCCGCCGGTCGATGCGCCGTGCGCAGTGCATGCATGTACACGTGGCGTGCAGCGCGTACATGCATATACACGTGTGATGGAACGCCGAATCCGGCTGAGGCGCCATGGCATGTTGAGACCATTGTAGAGATGAAAGGGAAGATGCTACAATAACGTGGAGGCCTAAAGAGGTCATGGGTCTAGTTTCAACACAGTGGCTAGGGTATACGGTCTGCCCCAACTTTTGAAATCCACCTGGGCACCCACGGAAGATCTGTGCATGCTACGCGCATAATAGAGGCGCGCGCGCGCATACGATTGGAATATGCGACGCGAAGCGGAACTCGGCGCGCAGCAACCAGGACTCCTTGCATGTCAGCGCTCGATGGGTTTTTCGGCAACGCAGTGACATGGGCAGGCCCATTCGCGCAACAAGTGATGGGACATGTACAGTGCACTGCATGCTACTTGCCCGCCGACTTATCTGTTGTGATAGGATATTATCTGACGCTGAAAGACCTCGTCTGTGATGCCACCTACGCCACGATTAAACACGACGCATGGTCGCGTGCAGAAGAAGCAGCGCAATGCGCAATGTGATGCTCATAATTTCAGATACGAAGACGATCAGGAAGTGTTTGCACATCCTCAGTCTGTACTGTTTCTATGCTTTGCTGAGATCACTTTTGAAGTCCAGATCCCACTGTGCGCCATGGAGCAGCCGGACGATTCACGACCGACCAAGGCTCAGAAATGCAGCCATGTGCTTTTAGCAAATAGCATTGATGCGTGCCCAGATCATAGATGTGTTGTTATCGGGCACGGCGTACGCCGGGAGGTGGAGGTGGTATCGGACCTGCTCTCCGGCATTAGCAACACTGCCGGCGTAGCACCCATGCCAGGCTCAATCACACCGGAGGATTTGCAGCTGTGGCAGGCAGCATCTTTGGTCTCGCTGGAGCCGTCGACGGATGAACTCGTTGTCGTTCTGAAGGCACGCCCCCTGTCTCAAATGTTCAGAGTTCCCAGTTCACGGATCACGTTGGTCGTCGTTGCATTCTGATCATACATGAACGTTGCAGTCTGAGCGCACAACTTTGATTCATGGTTGAACTCCAGTGCTTCACGCCGTTGGATCAACCGACCCCCAGTGTTAGTCGTCACACTCTGCGGAGCCTGTTATACAGCAGTGCCGTATTATCAGCGTCGCGACGGTAGCTCAGCTTATCGTGACAGTGCTGCGCGAGACTTCATGCCGGCAAATCTATGGTAGAACGGCTAGCGCTGGTGTGTTACACCGCGACAGATCAAGGCCCCAGCAGCGCAAACATGCTGAAGGGCAGAAAGCACGGAACACAACAGACAATCACAAGCAGCAACGTCACTGTCGGCACGAACCCCACTCACAAAGAACTCAACCAGCAGCGCAAACATGCAGGACACTTAAATGTCTTGCCAGGTCAATGCCGGCTGATGTGGCTGCACCTGATGGGCAGCATGTGAACATGAGTTCAGGAACTACTTGTGCATATGGTTGGTGCACTGGCTCGGAGCCCCTCCATGTAAGTGTACATATGATTGCGCACATCAAAATAGATGTTTGCAGTGTCGTTGTTTCGCGGACGCGACTCGCTTGGAGATTCACAAATCCAGCCTCACGCATGGAGCTGCGCAGTGGCACGCTGCATGCTGCATCACTACATTGTGTGGCAACACAGCTATGCTGATACTCGTTGCAATTGTCGCCGTGGCATCCAGTGCCTGTTTTGCTGGTACAACTTAGAGTGTCACACATAGATCTGTTGCCTCGGCGCTGCTGGGTCCTAGATCTATCACTGTGTAACACACATAGATAAGGGCCTGAGCAGCCCGCAGCGAAGTCGGCCTGCACGCACAGCACGCAGCAAAGCCGACTTGAAGCCGTACACAGCTGCGCTCATCGGCACCCATTCCAGCACTGGGTGCAGGTCTCCGACATCTTGGGCGATGATGGCCTGAGCGCGTGGGTGGACATGTTTGCGCAGCGCACCCTCGCGACCGACTGGAAGGACACAGCACATTCAGAGGCCATGCTGGTCAACCTCCTCATGCTCCCCCGCAACCTGCAGCGGCAAGTTCTGTCCGCATGCCTTGCGAAAAAGTCCCTCCAAGAGATGCTGGACTGCCTCCCCCCGCCCTTGTACTTTGCGGCCGTCTCCAGCGCTGCTGCAGATGGTAGTCTCCGGATCCAGCTGGACTCCCGATCTGCAGCTGCGATGTTGACGCTTCTTGCACACACTGTCGTGCCGATGCCCGGCTTGCAGTTTCTCGGCCTGTTGGTCCCACCTGGGCATGATGAGACTGAAACAGGGGTTGTTGAGCTGGTCGCCTCCAACGCCGCACTGCTGGCGCATGCTCTGACCGCTCACCCATCCCTCACGAGCATCAACATTAAGGTGTTGAAGATAGCGCCTACCGCACTGCGTGCGCTTGGTTCGTGCATTGCTCCGTCCACCCTGCCAAACCTCGTCGATCTCGGCCTCACTGTCACTGAGCATCATGACAGCGCGGCCGCCCTCGCCAAATGCATGTCGCCCCTGGCATCGCTGACCAGTCTTGACGTCCTCCTTGAACCGTGCGGGCCGATAGAATCCGTTACAGTCTCCCTCTCTCAGTACACTCATGCAGCAGCGGCGCCTGTCCTTCTGCCCAACCTCAAGGACTTTCATTACCAGCGAGCCAGCGACGAAGCTTCAACCAAAGTGCCCGTGGAGGACTTCATCAACAGCTTCGTGCCCCTGATCAAGGCAACAGCACTGACAAGCATGACGTACACCACCGACACTGATACAGTCACTACCTCGTTCCCAGCATTCAAGGCCGCTCTGGGGCGTTTGAAGTCCCTCCAGAAGCTGACCATCGATTCAGAGGTGCGGGACATGCGTGGCAGTCACCTCCGGCGGTGTCTCACCGCAGAGCAGCTGCTTGAGCTGCGGGTGGTGGAGCTCACCAGCTACTGCCCGGTCTCGCTGCTCCTCATGGCCACTGCAGTCATCCCCTTAGCCCCAGCCATGACAGAGCTCCGGATGCAACTCGAGAAGAACAGCCGGCGGAATGCCGGCGATGCAGACCGGACTGCAGGGGAGGTGGCAGCTGCCTGGGCGTCGCTGCTGCCGTGGCTCGGCCGCTGCGCAGCGCTCCGTCACTTTGAGCTGCAGCTGCTGCAGTGCAAGCCGGGCCAGCAAAGCGTCGCAGAGCACAGTGCTGCACTCGCGAGTGCTCTGCAGCAGATGACGTCGCTCACGTGCCTGTGGCTGCATGGAGCGTCCTCCGCTGCCGCGCCGTCCAAGCTGTGCTGCCACCTGCACGGGCCTACGTTGGGTGATGCGCTGCATCGGCTGACTGCTCTGCAAAGTTTGTCATTATGCTCGCAGGGAGGAAGCCTGCGCATATCTGAGCCAGAGCTGGTTTTTCAGGCATGTGGCAAGCTGACAAGGTTAGACTC
>JALKAD010000203.1:224940-241151 GCA_024500015.1 Ulva compressa | reverse complement strand
GAAAGCACGGAACACAAAAGACAATCACAAGCAGCAACGTCACTCTCGGCACGAACCCCACTCACAAAGAACACAACCAGCAGCGCAAACATGCAGGACACCTAAATGTCTTGCCAGGTCAATGCCTGGCTGATGTGGCTGCACCTGATGGGCAGCATGTGAACATGAGTTCAGGAACTACTTGTGCATATGGTGGGTGCACTGGCTCGGAGCCCCTCCATGTAAGTGTACATATGATTGCGCACATCAAAATAGATGTGTGCAGTGTCGTTGTTTCGCGGACGCGACTCGCTTGGAGATTCACAAATCCAGCCTCACGCATGGAGCTGCGCAGTGGCACGCTGCATGCTGCATCACTACAGTGTGTGGCAACACAGCTATGCTGATGCTCGTTGCAATTTTCGCCGTGGCATCCAGTGCCTGTTTTGCTGGTACAACTTACTGCGTCACACATAGATCTGTTGCCTCGGCGCTGCTGGGTCCTAGATCTATCACTGTGTAACACACATAGATCAGGGCCTGAGCAGCCCGCAGCGAAGTCGGCCTGCACGCACAGCACGCAGCAAAGCCGACTTGAAGCCGTACACAGCTGCGCTCATCGGCACCCATTCCAGCACTGGGTGCAGGTCTCCGACATCTTGGGCGATGATGGCCTGAGCGCGTGGGTGGACATGTTTGCGCAGCGCACCCTCGCGACCAACTGGAAGGACGCAGCACCTGCAGAGGCCATGCTGGTCAACCTCCTCATGCTCCCCCGCAACCTCCAGCGGCAGGTTCTGTCCGCCTGCCTCGCCACAAAGTCCCTCCGTGAGATGCTGGACTGCCTCCCCGCGCCCTTGCACTGCGTGGCCGTCTCCAGCGCTGCATCAGATGGCAATCTCAAGTTCCAATGGGACTCCCAATCTGCAGCTGGGCGGTTGATGACTCTCGCACACTCTGTCGTGCCGATGCCTGGTTTGCAGTCCCTTGACTTGTTGACCCCACCTGGGCATGATGAGTATGCAGCAGGGGTTGTTGAGCTGGTCGCCTCCAACGCCGCACTGCTGGCGCACGCTCTGACCGCTCACCCATCCCTCACGAACATTAACATTGTTGTGTTGAAGATGGTGCCTGCCGCACTGCGTGCGCTTGCTTCGTGCGTTGCTCCGTCCACCCTGCCAAACCTCGTCGATCTCGCCCTCACTGTCACTGAGCATTATGACAGTGCGGCCGCCCTCGCCAAATGCGTGACGCCCCTGGCATCGCTGACCAGGCTTGATGTCCGTCTTAATCCATGCGGGCCGGTAGACTCCGTTACAGCCTCCCTCTCTCAGTACACTCATGCAGCAGCGGCGCCTGTCCTTCTGCCCAACCTGAAGGACTTTCGGTACCAGCGATCCCACGACGAAGCTTCAACCAAAGTGCCCGTGGAGGACTGCATCAACAGCTTCCTGCCCTTGATCAAGGCACCGGCACTGAAAACCATGTCATACATCACCGATACTGATACAATCACCACCTCGTTCCCAGCATTCAAGGCCGCTCTGGGGCATCTGAAGTCCCTCCAGAAGCTGACCATCGATTCTGAGGTGCGGGACCTGCGTGGCAGTCAACTCCGGCGCTGTCTCACCGCAGAGGAGCTGCCTGAGTTGCGCGTGGTGAAGCTCACCAGCTACTGCCCGGTCTCGCTGCTCCTCATGGCCACTGCAGTCATCCCCTTAGCCCCAGCCATGACAGAGCTCCGCATGCAACTTGCGACGAACAGCTGGCGGAAAGCCGGCGATGCAGACCGGACCGCGGGGAAGGTGGCAGCTGCCTGGGCGTCGCTGCTGCCATGGCTCGGCCGCTGCGCAGCGCTCCGTCACTTCGAGCTGCAGCTGCTGCAGTGCAAGCCGGGCCAGCAAAGCGTCGCAGAGCACAGTGCTGCACTCGCGAGTGCTCTGCAGCAGATGACGTCGCTCACGTGCCTGTGGCTGCATGGAGCGTCCTCCTCTGCCGCGCCGTCCAAGCTGTGCTGCCACCTGCACGGGCCTACGTTGGGTGATGCGCTGCATCAGCTGACTGCTCTGCAAAGTTTGTCATTATGCTCGCAGGCAGGAAGCCTGCGCATATCTGAGCCAGAGCTGGTTTTTCAGGCATGTGGCAAGCTGACAAGGTTAGACTCGTTGACCCTGTGTTTCGGCGGGCTTCAGGCGCCGCATGTGGCTGAGCTGATTCCCAAGATCAGTGGATCAGCAACCGTGATAGTCAAGCAGAGTGTGTTTGATGGACTCAGTGCGGAAGATGTTGCCAGCCTTAAAGGACGCGTGAAATGCTTCACGGCTTGCGAGTGCGGCCATTGCAGCAAAGCGGAAGCAGAGGGTGCTTGACAGTGTTAGTGTAATGGTTAGCTTTGCTGTTCAGACACGGTACTGGTGCATTAACATTGGGCACGCCATCCGTGCAGCGTCTGTTGAGGAAATGTGGGTTAATATCATGTAGACTCTGCAGGCATGTTCACTGTACTTCAGAGACACGCGCACCACTTGCATGCACATGATGTTGACGCAATTCGTGCAGCTCACAGTGACCGGCATCTGACCAGTTCCAGAGTGTATGACACAGCCCATTGATATCATGTCTTCTGCCGCTTTCCTGCCTCTTTCTCGCGTGCCTGGTAGCCTGCATGCCACAGCTCTACATCGTCAGCATGAGCATGTAAAAAAGTAAATTGAACTACTTGCTGTAGCCGACCAGGCCATATCTCTCCGGCAGACTGAAACTGAAGAGCCAGAATGTGCTGCTCAGTACATTGATCGCCACTCAATGAGCGTATTATTCCTGCAGACACAAAGTAGTGCACCAGCTGATAATTTTCAGCATTTGCGTCTGTATGTACATGTGCATCGGTCGCTGGCAGTGTTTGACATTTCGTAATCTGTACCAAATACGAATTCTTAAAATACGCGTATTGAATACGATGAAATTTGGGAATACGGTTCGAGAAAACGCGGGAGTGGACGGGCGCGCCAATCATCCTCACGCGAGCACTTGGTGGTGGTTGGTTTGCATCTGGCTGGCTTGACAATGTATCTATCCATCGTGAACAGACGATATTAATGAAAATCTATCTATGGGTTGTTATGCCGAGCGGATCGCAAGTCGCGAGACTATAAACGGCCCCAACAAGGCTGCAGCCGGCGCATAGCCCCCCATCAACCGCACAGCAGCTTCTCCAGTTTTGGCAGCTGGGCCGTATTTACGTATTCCCTATGAATTCTTAAAATGCGCGTATTCCATACGATTTTTTCGAGAATACTCGTATCTGTCGAACACTGGTCGCTGCAGGTCCCGAGACGAGTGGCCAGCACACCAGGCGCACTTGTAGCCATAGCAGTCCATCTGCAACCCAGTGTGCCATGTCTGGACTGCCTCACACATGAGCATGCATGGGGTCTTCTTCATGCTGCTCGCCGGCGATCGCCTCCATCGCCGTGTCATCTCCAGGCCCGCAGTCTCTCCCGATGCCCACCGCAGTGGCCCACACAACGGCTCCCCCCTCCCCACGGCGCCCCCTAGGCCTGCCCGGGCATAAAGGTGTTTGACTAAGCGCTGAAGCAGAGCGTGCGTTTGACGCGTGCCTCACGCCCCGCACCGTCCCCCGCCTCATCAGACCTCGTAACGCACGGGCCGCCGTGTAGTGCCTTCGAGTCGATCCTTTACATCCAATCTTATCCCGCATGGGCCGCTGGACGCCGCTGGAAACTGGCAGCGCGTCCGCCCTATCGCGTGGAGCGGGACATCACCTGCCGCACCAAGCCGTTGACATCCCTCTCCTCTCCTCACTGACCGAGCTCAAAGTGACCTTTATGGCCCATCGATGCTGAGCCCGTTGAAGCGTACCACTGCTGCAGGGCATGCCCCGATGCTCCAGAACAGCCTGAGGAATGCTCGCCACTTTGAGCCAGGCCACGAGTACTCTGCAGCCCTGGAGATCAGCTGCGCGCGTTCAAAAGTTTGCCCCGCTTCTCAAGGCTTGAGCAAGTTTACCCCGGACTGCATCTCGCGTTGCCGCAGAACATCCTTCGTTGAACCCCGCCACTGGCGGCATTCCAGGCAGTGCAGGGAACCCTGACAGCGCTTCAGACGCTGCATTCCAACATACACAACGCCGCGGCAGTAAACCCCCAGAGCATGGCCTGAACATACCGCCCCTGGCGGAATTGCAGAGTGTCACGATCTCCAGAACGCAGTGGGACAGGCCATGACAGTTCTTGCGATGCGCTGCCACGACCAGGGCAAGCATGGCCAAGGCTACCTGTGCTGAAGCCCCTGTAGAGTCTTTGCGGTCACATGCCATGCATGGCATGGCTCGAGGGATCCCTGGCACCCTCCGCACCATCTGAGCTTGCAGTGAGTGAGGTACGTCTAGTAGTTTCATACCCTCGTGCTCCATGTGGTTGTCTGATATTGCTTTTACCGCGATTTTGATTTTGCGTCTGTGGTAGCAGACTAAGGATTGCAGCTGCGCCAGATTGCATTCTATGGCATGCATGTGTACGTGCAACACCACTGCCAATACTAATACTAGCAGCGCTGACACATGTGCTGTCCCCTGTTTGGATAGCATGCATTGCTGTATTTGTGACAGCTTGCCTCTCGAGAGCATGCATGCCAGGCCTGTACAGCAAGCGCTCTTATGAGCGTGAGGCGGTGCATAGACGATGCGCGTGCTCATCGCAGCGTGCAAACACCCTGCAGAGATAGTGAGGGAATGCGTGCTGCAACTCCTGGTGGCGCCAGAGCTGTCTAGATATTGATGCAGGAGATGCTGCATGCGAGCTGCTGCAGCTTTGGCGGCGGTGATGAAGCGCGGATGTTGGCGGCCATGCATAGTCGACACTGGCAGCTCCGTGTGCTGCGTGTGCTCCGTGTGCTGGGTGCGCCTCCGGAGTCCATGGCCTTGCACCACGGCGCCCGCGGCACTGGCAGCGACACGCGATTATTCCCAGCTCCTTGGCCTGCATGCGTGTGACAGTTTGCAGCCACTGCTCGAGGAGGAGACGATCCAGAAGCCCCACCACTGGCAGACTGGGATCACTCACCCCGACAAGCTGCAGATCGACCTGTTCCTGCACATGCATGGGGTTCAGTCGCGCCCATGGGCAGGACTGGCTGTTGCCAGTGTATTCATGCTGGCATGATTTTATCTGCCAAAACCGCACAGGCGGCGTTGTCCCATGCAACGGCCCAATAGACAATGAGTGCACTCGAGGCTCTCACCGCGGGACCAGGTTCCCGCGATAACCCGCTGAAACGGGGCATAGCAAATCGCTGGCTAGCTCAACACGCATGGGCTGTGAGGCGCTTGACCGGATGTTCATCGCGGCGTAAACTGACCGGATGCTCGACATGTTCACGCCGCATCGCTTGTTGCATGGCAGTTTTTGTAGCCCGGAGTTCGCGCCTTGCGCTCAGTATCTGGCACGCAGTTGGTGCACTCGGTCTTCTGTGACGCCAGGCTGTCGCCATAAAACTTTCAGTAGAAGCTTAATTTGGTCGTTGAAAGCATGGTAGATCTATTATCCACCGGCAATGTGCTTGTCAAAGCACCGAGTAGCCAAAACCGTTGCTCTGAGGCAGTGCGCACATGGCTCATAGAGCATGGAGTGGCCGAAGCTTCTGCTGTTCACTTTCTACATGTGTCTGGCTGCGACAGTGTCAGAAGTGTGGCCGCCTATCTGCGCATGCAGCTCCCACCGCTACAGCGCGCAAGCGTGGAAGCAGTGCTCCTGGAGATGTGGGCGTTGTTTGGAGTCCGCCGCGATCGAGCTCAAAGAATCATCAGAGATGCAGATGTATTTAGTATGCGCTTCATGATTCCTGCCGTACTCTCATTGTGCTTTCTCGGGGACACTGTACGCTTGCAACTGCTGTTTGGCAGACACCTCATGATATCCGTACATCACGAACGGCCTAACTCTTACCATGGGGGGAATTTTTATTCCACTGGCCTTCGCAAGGTGCCGCTGCTGCTTGCAGATGCGCTCAATGTCAACATCCATGAAGCAGTCTCCACTCACCTGTACGATACAGCGAGCCGGCAAGTGGCAATGTACAAAAACACAGTGTACTCAGAAAGGACCATGGATGTCTCGCTGCATCGTACGGGCGCTGACCGATGTCCACCGCCTTCTTCAGCACCTGACAAGGCTCGATCAAACCCACACACATCAGTCACCCCTCGCCACCACACCCAGCCTTCTCCCAGCCACAACACAGCGTCTACCACCACCACTCCGCCAGTCTCCTGTACCCCTCACCCCGCAAACACTCCTGGCACAAGTGCCCAGCTCACAATGTCGCACCCCCTGCCCCTGCCAGCCGGTTCCCCAACCCCCGCCACACCCAGCGGCTGCTTCCGCTGCCTCCCCCAGTACCTACAGCAGTCACACAGATCCTACGCCAGCGCCGCCCTAAGCATCCCTGACTCTGACCTCTCTCCCCAGATGCCCCTCCACCTCACGATCACTGACACCACCTGCAACCCACAGCAGCCCAACGCTGCAGCGGCCATCCAGCCCCACAGCCACACCTCCCCCCCCACACGACAGGGAAACGCCACCACTGACCTCTCCATGTCCATTGCGATGCACCCCCCAGCTTCTACCAGCGTCAACCGCCGCACCCCCGGCCAGCCAACGGGATCACACGAGCTCGAACCGGGCCCATTCCACCGCACCAACGCGGCCCTCCGCCGGCAGCTGCCGCACCACACCGTCACCATCCACATCGCTCTCTGCTGGGGCCACATCGCCGCCCGCACTGCCGCTCTGCTCTGCTTCTGGCTGTACGCGGCGTTGCGGCTGGTGTACCTGGCGACAGGCCGGTCCGCGGCGATCGAGGGGCAGGACGTGTCTGTGGCGTACTCGTGGGTGATGCTCGTGGCTGAGGCGGCCGCCGTGCTGGCCGGGCTGTTCGACGGCCACCACCTGTGCTGGCGGCAGCAGCTGGAGTACTCTCCTGTCGCTGAAGATGACGTGGAGGACATGGCAACGGTGCGCGCCTGTCCGTTGGCCGCCACCTGCCGCCTGCACCCCCGCATACAGTGTGGGCCACAGTGTGGGTTTGGCCAGTCGGCGTGTTGATGATTTGTTGCAGCGTCTGTGTGTGTCTGTGGGTTTGCCCGTTGCCTGGTGTCACCTTTTGCCAGGCTGCTGGTGCGGGCGTGCGGTTGCCACATCAGCCTGCTGGCCATCGGTCCATTGCGTTGGTGGGGCATGGCCATGATGCTCCGGTAGGTAGCAGCTAGCAGGCAAAACGTGCTGCTGTCTAACCCCGCCGCGGCTGCGGTTGGCAGCGGCTCTGGTGTGTCTGCATGCCAGACACAACAGCAGCCAACAGGACCGCATGCCACTGTTGTCTGCTATTTTGTCTGCCTGCTGTGTGTGTGTGTCGGTGGAGCGCCGTCGCGACCTCAGCGATCATGGCCAGGTACACATCCATCGGAGATGCATTGCTCTCACGCGATTCACGCCTTTGCAGGAGGCGCTCGCAGCCGGTGCAGCGCAGACCGTGCACGTGCTCATCGCAGCGTGCGGCCGCCCCGCTGACATAGTGAGGGAGTGCGTGCTGCGGCTACTGGTGGCGCCAGAGCCGGTCTACATGGAGAAGGTCCTGCATGTGTGCTGCGGCGGCGGCGGCGGGGACGAGGCTCGCAGGGTGGCGGCCATGGTGGAGCAGCTGCGTGCTTTGGGTGCGCTGTGTGCGGCGCCATGCCGCACTATGCGCCATGCCACCTTGCCCGCATGCACTGTAGCCATTGTCTGCCTGCCTGTGTACATAGGCGCTCATGGACCCAGGTGATTCCGTGGCACATGCATGACAACGCGCGGCATGGCGCGGCGCGCCGCGGTTGTGTGCATCGGCCGGTACGGCAGCTTGCCGTCATACAGCACATGCACGAACAAAGCACCTGCGTTTGCAAAGGAAGAATACATCTTCTTTGGTCAGCACTGCATGCCCTAGCATGTGCCCGCAGCAGCGCCATGGCATGCTGCGCCAAACTCGTCCGGGCCGCATTGACCTGTGGCCTGCTGCAGGGCACACCAATGTGCACTTCATCAAAGGGAGCGCACAGCCGCAGCATGAGGCAGAGCTGGTGCAGCAGAAGGGCATCTTGGCGCATGGAGGCAGCCCCGGCCTTGCTAGTGGCTGTGGGGGCACCAGCGGCAGGAGCGCCGCCCTCAATCACGCCATCTTTGACGGCATCTACCACAGCGCGCAGCGCGCCGAGGACATCCCGGCGAGCGACGTGCTCATGGTCGTCGCCTGTGGCCACTGCGTAAAGCCGGAGCTGTTCAACCGCGTTGGCCCATGCATGCGAGACCGCGGCGTCGACGTCGTCGTGCTGCCCCCCGCTTCGCACGCTGTGGTGCAGCCAGACCCGTTTGATGCGCCGAATGCGGACTCAATGCATGCAGGGCTGCCGCATGCAGTGGCTGCGGGGCTGTGCATTGGCCCTGGTGCGCTGTGGGCTGCCTGCCTGTCCTCACCAGACTTGCTTGCGCTCGCCGTCACGGCGTCTTGTCATGCCATGACAGCCACGCTCCATTGCACTCTCACCTCACTGCTGCACGACCCTCGACCAGGTGCACTGCTTAACATGCATGTGTTTCTAGAGCGCGTCAAGGCTCATGCGTACAACCGGATCAGCTACGCGCGCCCATGCATGAATGCACGGCAACCCGCATCTGCAGCACCGCAACTTGCCGCATCTGTGTACAGCAAGATCAGGTGGTTGTTCTCCAGGCATGACCCGCCTCTGTCTCCTTGCACAAGTGGCCCGGCCGTGTGTGAATACTCAAATTGTGGCGTACGCGTCAGTTCATCCTGTGGCGCTCCACATGAGCTCACACTGGAAGCACAAAGTGGATGAGCTGACCCATTTCCACCCGCAGGTGCTGACTTTGCCGTCCGTGCCCGTGCCGCGTTTTGTGCTGCCCTCCTGGTGCCCACAGCGGAGGCCGCTCATGCTGCGCACAGCGGCCGCCGGCCGCAGCTCTTCTCAGAGGAGCAGGACAGCCCCAGCACGGACAGCCACAGCGCAGATGCGGAGCTTGGCGCGCGGCTGCAGGCTTGTGGCTGCCGCGCCGTCGCGATCACCGAGCGGCTCATTACAGCAGAGGCACGCGCCCTCCCCTCTCCCCCGCGCTCCAACGTACCGCAGCACGCACCCGCTTGTCATGTCCGCAACCCGCCTCGCCATGTGCTGGGCAGCGCTGGCCCACGCTGCCCCTGGCACCTCTCTCGCACACGCGGCAGCGTCACCCGCGGGCCGTTCCCAAGCCTCTCGCCAATCTGCTTGTGTTGGTCACAGTCCGCTGTGCCATGGTGCTGAGTGCTTGCGTGGAGCTGCTTGCTTTGAGGTCCTAATTGCATGACTAGCCCTCAGCAGCATCGCATCACACACCCCCAGTGCTTACAGGTGCCACCGACCGCCCGCCCTCCCTGGCACGAGCGTCGCAAGTGGCTCCGCGCCGGCCACGTGTTCCCCCACTCCCCGCACTCCCGCTTCTGCCGCCTCGGGCCGCGCACGCGCACCTCGCACCGCGCCCTCCACCACCTCGCACCCCTCGCCCACGCGCTCACGCTCCTCAGCGCTCCCATCACCGCATCGCTGCCGTTCCTCTGCGCTGTGCTGCGCCAGTGCCCGTACGGCCTGGACGCGCGGCTGCTGTGGACGCATCTCGCGCACTGCACCGCTGCGGCAGTTGCGGCAGTGTACCACCCGCGCTCTGCGCAAGTGTGGTCTGCCATCGGGGCACACATCACCGCGCGCGTCCTGTGGCTGCCTGCGGCCTTGGCCAGCTTTCAGGTGCTGCTGAATCGTTCTGGGCTGGCAACCACCACCGGTCATCATCGGCGGAGCTTGCAGGATCAGGCGGCGCACGAGTTGGAGGTGTCCTCTGCTGAGCCTGGTGGGCATAGGTCACCGCAAAGCAGTGCACCACGGTGCTTGTGGAATGCAAAGCGGACAGAGGCACTTCCGTGCAACGGAGGTGCGGCGCACTGCCCGAACCATGGCTGGGGTTGTGGAAGCATTGAAGTCTAACTTTTCATCCACCTGGACTGGCACACCTGCTGGCCGCCCGGCCTGGAGAGCACCCATCGGGGAAGGCGGCCCCCATAGCCGCAACATGACTTCAAGCACCGCAGCAAGTTGGTGCAGCCCCTGCAGCAAACCACATGTCGCAGATTTGAGTACAGATTGGCCAAGCTGTATGCAGATGCCGGTGGCGAAGCAGCTGCTGTCGATACAAGGAGCCACGATCTACACATGTACAATACCGAGTCTGATCACAGCGCGGCACAGCGTGGTGCAGCCGCGCCGGCATGCCCCCCACGCGTCCTTCGGGATGGTTGGGGAGCAGACTGGTGTGATGCATGTGGACTCTTGGCGGTCTGCATCGTGTCCCTGGTCGCTGCAGGATTTGGCATGTCGCGTTTGGACGGCCGCGGCGCCGTCACCACATGGGCCGCTGGCGGAAGCGCCATGCTGTGGCTGTCAGTGGCATCAGCAGTCGCCAGTGCAACTCCGGGCCTCCTTTGCTTTGGGTGCGGACTGCACTGCCCCTGCCATACCCATCTCCCAGCGCGCGCATTGCCAAAGTCAGTGTATCGTGCTGGAGCCACCGCGTATCGGCTGCGGGCTATGTCCGCGAGTTGTGCAGGTACCAGATGTTCAGCACGCGTGCACCTGGGTGGCAGAAGGCATGGTACAGTCTTGTGGCTGCAGGTGCTGTGATGATCGTACTCCTGATTGAGCTACGACTTGTCGTGGGCTTCCTGGCAGAGAAGTAGGACAAGCAGTACCGAAGAATGGTAGACCGGCGACCACGGTTGCAAGCAGTGTCGGGCCTTTCCAAAGCATCTTGCTTGGTGTACTGTACATGGCCGTCATCGTTACAAAAGCATCTGGTTGAGAACTCTGGCACTTCTAGGACACTCTGACAGCGGGCACACGGTTGCCACATCGCAAGACTACGCCAATGCCCGGCCACAGTCGTGGAGGCCCGGCGACAGTCTTGGAGGCACTGCCATGAGTTTGCAGATTGTCTATAGAAGCTGCGTGGAAGCAATTATGCGGGAGCACGTACGAAACCTATTAACATCAAGACTGCAGTGTAAAACGTTTTGTGGGCTGACAACCTCTGCATGGCTCCTTGGCAGCCGTGCAGACAGCACATGTGGGAAGGGAAACAGTACAGACAACGCGATCTCATGTGGGAAGGGAGAACACCACACAAACCACCATGTGAACATGGCGCCGCTGCTCATCCCATGCGTTGAATATGCCAATTGGTGTCCCCAGTGTAGACGCCAATGGAAGCGTGGAAGAAAAATCGGGGCATCCACGCCTGCACTCCCATTGGGTTGGCAGCAAGGAAAATGTTGTCCAGGAGCCACGGCACAGAATCATGACTGCCAGAGCCACAGAGATACCATAGTAGGTGATGCGGTGCTCGTACAGGCCTGGGTGCTTGAAGACGCTGACGCAGCGGGTTTTGCGGAACCAGATGTGCCAGACCTAGATCTTGTACTGTCGGCACGTGCACATCGAGATAGGTAGTGCCACGGTATGCATGCAGCACACATGGACAAAGCTGCCCCACCAGACATCACAAAGACACATAGGGGGTTTCTCCACTTCTGCACATAGCGACCCCACCCAGCCCCCGCCCTCCTCCCCCCCCTCTTCCCTCCTGCCCGCGCACGTCCGCCATTTCTCCTCTGCCCCCCTTCCCGGACACCGCTCGTACAGCCTGGCTGGCTGTGGCTGAAGCCCCTGGGACGGGTGCCTCGCGGGCTCGGAGATGGCCGTAGCGCGCGGCTGCGCGCCCGTGTAGCCTGATGGGGTCGAGTAGGCGCCCGCCAGTGGGCCTTGAGCATGCTGACTGTGTTTGGGGTGCGCATGGACTGTGTGGTACTGCGCGGTGCTGCGCTCGGTTCATGCGTTGTTTGTGTGTGTATGTGTGTGTATGTGTGTGGTTACAGAGTCGGTATTCGCTAGTCATGCCAGTGGCACATCCGACGCACTACCTCACAACTCAGCAACCGGGCGGATTCTGCCCGCCACGGCTGCCTTTCCAGACACACCAGTCATGATCTGCAAGCCCATTCTGAACAACAGCGCGTTGCCTCTACACAAACCTACACTCAGTTCTCTTCACATTGGTGATGTACTGCGCCCGATCCTGTATACCACACTCGACAGCAGTATCAGCGAGATACTTCAGATGCGACAGTGCACCCTTGCTCAACCTGCCGAATGTCTCATGCGACAACGCAACAAAATCGTACGCATGCGGATTATAGCGACGATAAGCAGCTGCCTTGTGCTTATCGCGCACCGCCGCCGCAGCGCCATCCCCACGGGCTGCCGCTCTGCGATACGTCTGCGCCACAGGGTCAATCACAGACACATCCGCAATGCGGAGCTCGCCGCTGGGCGGAACACACAAGATATCCCCGATTTTGTCCGCCTCCGGCACCACACCTGAGGCCGGCTCGGCATCATCTAGCTCCTCTGCCTGTGCATCTGCCCCGCGCTGCGGCTGACCCTGCCCCTCCTGGCCTGAATCCCTGTGCTCAGCACCCTCCGTTGCATCGTTGCCCACATCTGTGTCCCTGCCCGCAGCGTCTCGCCCAGCCGCTTCACCCATCCCGCCCACGTCGTCGGCCCTGCCTGGATCCCGCCTCCCGCCATTCGCCCCATCCCCACGCCGAGCAATGCTGCTCTGCGCGTGCGTATCAGTCGCGGCGAGTTCCTGTGCATGCTGCGTCAGAAAACAACGAGTGTTGGGGACCTTAGTGCTGGAAACGCTCGCCCGCGACCCCGCCCCGCGCCATCTCTCCTGGAGAATATTGTGGCGCACGCGTGTGTATGTGTGTGTGTGCGCGTGTGTGTGCATGCACATGTGTGTGTTTGCTTTCTTGCCAGCGCAAGTTTGAACGAGTTCGTTCTGGCATTTGCTCGTGCGGAGACTAGCCTTGGTACTTGCGGTGGGCTGTCTGTCTTGCGTGTTGCCTGGTCTGTTGCCTCGGCGCTGCCGGGTCCTAGATCTATCACTGTGTAACACATAGCGACGCGGCGACGCGTGCCGCGCCGTCATAGTGCTGCTCAGAGCGGCTGTGTATAGCGCGCTGTGCAATGGAAGTTGCCATGGAAGTCACCCTGTGGCCACGGTATACCTGCGCATAGTGGCGACGCGGATGGGTGCTTATAAGCACCTTTGTGCGCAACGCGTTGCGCCAGTGGAGGAACCCCCATATGGTAAAATACAAAAGTGTTGCATGACCTCAAGAGTGCTATGCAATGATTCCTGTCTAATTTGCTCGGGAAATGTGTTTTTACTGCTACTGTCTGTCAACAAACTTTTTTTCAGAGGTGCCAATTGACGCACACTCAGTGATCAAATCAATGCAGCCTCACAAGCTCTCAAATACTCTTCGCATGTGCACGCCTAGGGTCACACACCGAGACAATGCAGAGTGCTCATCGATTGAATCATGGTGCCTCTGCAGCCGCAGTATTGCGTGCGACCTTCTGTGTAGCTAGCTCCGGACGACTTCTACTTGAATCCTACGGTCGTGACGTAGAACCCAGCCACCTGCGTCAGCCCCAGCACTATCCCCAGATAAACCATCGTCCTAGTCATGTCGCTACACTTTGTGTTGAGTTCTTCTTTAATGTCTTCTTTCAACTGTAGGTTGTTTACTTTTACAACAGCTTGAATGGATTTTTCGAGCCCTTTGTTCATCCTGTTCACGGCGAAAATGATGGCTGCCGTCGGAACAATCGCTAGCACAAGGTCTTCTGTTGTAGCGCGCGTTGTCAGACCTGGGCAAGCAAATTAGGTTTTTCGCAAAACTGGCGCGTCACCCGTACACGGCCTTGCACCGCGTTAGTGCACACACCTACGAAATCATGAGCTAGAGAGTTATAAACAGCATGTGAAGACCCCATACCTGAGCGGTGTTGCCTTGACCAGCGAGCATGCGGCCTGCATAAGCGAAGCGCCTTCATCTTTTCCGCGAACACTGTCGCAAACGCGCACGCACTTACGCTTCCTGCGATAGAGATATTCAAGCGACACGGTTTTGGTGGCCAAAATAATTTCCGGGGACAACTGCTCTGTTCTATCTCTTTGTGTAGTTCTTCAGCGTCGCACCGACTACGATGGAGTGCCTTGGAAGGCGTAGACGTCGTCATTCACAAGACAACAAAGACAAAAACCTCTTCAAAACGTTTCAGCAGCAGCTGCTGGTCTAACGGCCTGTCTTTTGAAACGTAATGGAACAGTATAGGTGCGGTCCGTGCAATGCTGTACCTAGTGGTACGTAGCTTCTCGAATACGGCACACAGTTACTGTACAATCCCGTTAAAGCTTTCACATTTTCAACCTACAGTACATATATTTTTGGTCGGAAACCCGCTCCAACCCGCTGAAGGTGATGATGATATACGTTACAGAGTTGTGCTCTACAAGGTGGTAGAACACAGAGCATCTGCTACCGGTACTATCACTCCGCAGCTCTTCTGCACCCGTCGACCCGCACAAACTCTTGGCACGAGTGTCCAGCTCATGCTGTCACACCCCCTGCCCCCGCCAGTTCCTACCCCCGCCCACCCAGCGGCTGCTTCTCGCTGCATCCTCCAGCACCGGCAGCCGCCACACAGATCCCGCACCAGCGCCGCCCTAAGCATCTTTGACGCCGAGCTCTCTTCTCAGACGTCGCTCCACCTCACAATTACCGAAACCGCCTGCAGTCCACAACAGCCCAACGCCGCAGCGGCCATTCAGCCCCCTAGCCACGCCTCACTCCGCTCCCCCCCCTCACTACAGGGAACGCCACCGCCACCGCCGACCTCTTCATGTCCCACCGCGATGCAGTCTCGCCTTCTACGAGCTCAACAGCCGCACCCCCACCAGCTCAAACCTGGCCTGTTCCGCCCCACCAACGCAGCCCCACGCCGGCAGCTGCCGCACCACATTGACACCGCCCAAACATGTCTCTGCTGGGGCCCATGGGGCACCATGGGGCCATACTGCCACCCGCATCGCTCCACTCTGCTTCTGGCTGTGCACGTCATTCAGCTGTTGTATCTAGCACCAGGCGATCCGTGGCGATCAAGGGCAATGGCGTGACCGTGGCGTGCCCGTGTGTGATGCTGACCGTGTGTGATGTGGCGTGTCCGTGTGTGATGCTCGTGGCTGAGGATGCTGCTGTGTCCACCAGGATTTGCTACAGCGACCACGTGTGCTGGCGGCGCCGCAGGGGTACTCTCGTGTCAGCAAAGATGATGTGGAGGACACGGCAACGGTGCGCGCCTGCTGCCTCCACTCCCGCATACCGTGTGGAGTTGGTCAGTGGTCGAGGTGATGATGTTGTGTAGCCTCTGCGTGTGTGTGAAAAAAAAAACGTGTTTCAGGCTGTTGTGAAGGGTAAGTCCCGCCATCGGCATATCCACTGCAACACATCGCAGCAGACTCTATGTGTTGCCCATTGTCTGGTGTCAGGTGTTGCCAGGCTGCTGGTGCTGACGTGTGGTTGCCACGTCAGCACGCTGCCATCGGTGCATTGGATTGGTGGAGCATGGCCATGATGCGTTTTTTTATGCATGGCCTGCGTGCTGCATGCTGTTGGTGCATGGCCATGGTGCACCAGTAGATAGCAGCTAGCAGGCAACACGTGCTGCTGTTTATCTCTGCTGCGGCTGTTTTACACTGTGATAGGTCTCTGATAGAACTCCGCGGCAGATGTGTACCGCAGCGCTTCTGTTGGCTGCTGTTGTGTCTGCATGCTGTGTGTCTGCCGGCTGCGGCCACTCCCACGCAGTTCTTCATGCATGCGCAGTGTATGTTGCCTCCCCCGACCTGCCATTGCCGGTGCATCAGCATGATAGGGCAGCATCGTGCCGCCATGAACGCCTTCGCAACCAGTCTCCGGTTGCTCAGGCTGGAGGTTACCATGGCCTCAGGAGGTTACCATGGCCATGCACCAACAGCACGCAACACCAAGGAGATTACCATGGCCAGCCTGTGCGGAGTGCTGCGGCCGTGAGGAGCGCTGCTGACGTGCGCAGGTGATGGATGTTGACGATACGCTCACTTGAATGGCAGAAGGCATGGTGTTGAGACGGAGCGGGGGTGTTGTGATGCTTTTGTTATAAACGAGCGTTGGCAGGC
>JALKAD010000203.1:203023-217101 GCA_024500015.1 Ulva compressa | reverse complement strand
GGCAGTACAGCATTGACAGCATGGAGCGCGAGCTTGAAGCCTTCCTCCGCGCCGCCGCCACCTGGCGCAGCGGGGCGCAGCCCGACCCGGCGCTCGCCGCTGAAGTGGCCAAGGGGTCCCCAGGGGAGGCCCTGCTGGACCTGGCCATCCTGGAGGCCCTCATCGAGGCCAGCCGCACGGGCGTGACCGTGCCAGTGGCTGGGGCTGCCGCTGCGTGACGGTGCGACCAGCGCGCAGCACACGCAGCACGTTGTCAGCAGCGCTGAGGAGTGTTAACGTTTACAGTCTTGCGTGGGTTGTGCAGTGTTGTGGTCGTAGAATTCGACTTGTTTGTCACGCCCGTGCTTGTGCTTCTAGCGCTCCTGCACTGCGGTGGCACCACCTGTGTAGTGTGCTGAGCGCATCTGGCAGGCCAATACTAATGCGCACCAACTCCAGGCGCCCGACCTGTAATCTGTGATATGTTTGGCGGACTTAGCCAGGGTTTGGGTAATTATAATTCAAGCCAATTGCTGCAACGCAGCAGCCCACGCGCATGGCCGCTGGAGTGATGGTCTGAGGCTGCCAAGTGGGCCTGTGCTCATGGCCGTACATATGCACTGTGATAGTGTACACTGGGATAGATCAAGGACTCAGCAGCGCCTAGGCAGCAGAGCAGGCATTCTCGTGGTGACAGTCATGGCACCGTATGCATGCCGTACACAACACTGGTCAGGTTGTGCTGGGTCCTAGATCTATCACCGTGTAACTTACACGGTGTAACACACAACACCAGGTGTCCTCCTCAAGCAAAAGTTGTGGCCGTATCAGCGCTATAGCTAGCTGCTCCGCGGAGCTCCGGTCAAACGCTGCGAAGCCCATGCATGGCCATGCCGACTCGGATTCGTCTTGGCCGGCTTCTCGAATGCCAGTCGCGCCAGCCATGGGAATTGGTTGAATTCAACCAATCTATTCGCACATCCGTATCATAGGATTCGTACCGGTATATGCGCGCGGCACCGGTGCAGATACCGTAGGAATTCGAGTTGCACGCCTTCGGCGAAACTCTGAAGCTTTCCCTGAAGGTGTCCGCGCCTGGCCATGGAGCGGACAAGGCTTTTATTTTGGTCCAGCGAATGAAAGAGGGCCTGATCATGTCATGACATGGACATCTGGACCCGAGATAATGTGCATGGTTTCGTACGACGCGTCGCACCGGCGACACTTGGCCAATGCGGCATGCGGACAAGGCAGGAACAATTTATTCAGCATACTTCGGCGAACGTCGTGCGCCACAGAAACGGTGCGCAGAAACCGAACCAACCGACGCGTCGCGACGCAACCGCGCACCCGCAAATGCACATGCACATGGCCACAGGCGTTTATCGTATTGGTCAACACCATGGGCGCATCTGGGGCCCATGGGGTTGCGTGCCAGCGTGTTCGAGCTCGAGGCGGTGTCGAGAGGTGCCTGTAGAGCCCTGGTCACAATTGCCCAATTGTGACCAGGGCCGATAGGGCTCTACAGGCACCTCTCGAGCTCGCTTCGATCGGTCGGCCAGCAGTGCACGGTGAACCGCGGCCGCGCGCGGTGCATCCCGTTTTCTGCGCGCGCTTCGCGCGCGCTAAACGGGGATCCCGGAGTTTCCCCAGCCGCTCGCCGGGCAAGCCCGGCGATCATCTAGCCCTCTCACCGGGAATCCTGGACAGCCGCTTCGTGGCTGCCCGGGATTTCGGCCTTTTCTGCTTTTTTGACCGGGATTCCCGGCGGGATGTAGAGGCCTGATTGTGACAATGCGACGCGCAGATGAGATCAATCGAACCTGCAGCTGGGCATCCGTCATAAGCGGTTCTGAGCCCACAGCTACCGTGCGAGATGATCTTGTGGCCGATCCATACCTGTCACCGCGGTCACCGTCACACATGCCCACGCGTCGCGCCGTAGCCGGAGAAGTTCGGCAAATACCAGATGTTGCGGCAAATCACACGGCCCGGACATGTACACCGGACGCCCATGCAGGTTCGAATTCACTGTTTTGGCATGCAGGTCCGCGTCGGTGAACTCACTGTTCTGGCGTTCGTTCAAAGCGTTCGAAGTTCTGCGCATGATCATGAGGGCCTGTGGACACCGGACAAAAGCCTTTTGTCAGACGAATGAAGGCCTCAACGGACTGGATCCAGTCCGGACGTCGCCGACGCGTCGTACGGGTTGTTAGTACTGCGGTACCACGGTGCGCGCAGACGCACCGTATCTCGAGATACGCGTGTGCGTAGAATGTTGTCATATATATATGCATGTCATTAATATTGCATTTCAATTCAAGCCCTCCCTCTCCGCATGCGCATCCAGTAAATTGTGTTGCCGTTTGTACTCGCAGACGCCCGGGCCCACACCTGTAGTCCGTGTACGTCAAATGCTCATCGCGAACTTAATTAATAGCACACTTTGCGAAGTCAGTTGACTGGTACGTACGTACGTACCACTGCTGGTCTTGTGGACGCGCCCCTGTACATGTGCGCACGTACGTCTGCATCCGAAACGTGCGCCGCTGCATCAGCTGTTGAATCAGCAATACAAAGCACTGCCATCTGTGAAGAAGTGTTGCCTAGCCTATGCCCCCATGACTGAGTGGAGCTGCAGAACGCGCGACCGGAGTCCTGGCAACTGCAACGTTGTAGTTAACGCGTACGCGCGGCACCTCTGATTGGCGCACCGGCAGCGACACCGTGAAGCTTCTTAAGACCGGCCCTACAAGCGCGACAGTACTAGTAGGCGGAAGCAGGCACAGCCATGAGCACCTCAAACTCCACCTCGCCATCGGAAGATGAGATCTGTATCGCCTTAATAGGCACAGGCAATTATGCTCCGACTCACGTCGGTGCCCTGCCGTACGTTCCGATCGAGGACGTCCGTGTACTGCAGCTGTACATGTCCGGCCGGGAGCTCTCGAGATGCCGACGTCGATTGGCATCTCGGCGCGGTCACTGCTCCCCACTAGTTCCAGAGGCACTGCAGAGAGCCATGGCTATGGCGCACCTTGTGTACTCTTCCATGTTGTCTGTACAGTGCATCTGGTGCCAAATATGGCACAGCTGCCCTTGGGTCAAGGATGTGCACATATGTCTGCATGCACGTCGGTGTGAGTATGTACCACCCTAGGAAAAAACAACCCCCCCCCAATCGGGCATCAACCTAGATGGGTATCGGGGGGGGGGGGGGGTATCGAACCAATTGGTGATAAGCATGTTGCAGACGGCTGGTGGATGTTGCAGTGACAGCGCGTTGTGCCAAGTTGCGATCATGGCAAGTTGCGATCATGGCGCCCGTGGTGCCTGCTGCATCACAGATGTGTGCAAGTTGTACATGTGCAGATTCGCTGCAGATTCGTTTGAACAAAAGAAACATATGGTGATAGCAGTCACGTGTACTGCCAGTGGGCTGTTCATCTTGCTTCTCTTCAAGAGGATTGGAACAAGTTCTTCGAATCAGCACAATTGAGGGGCACGTGCATTGCAGGAAAGTTCCCCTGCCAGTGCGCATCAAGTACATGTGGACCCGCGTTGAAGACGTCGCAAGTGCCAAGTGTCTCAGAGAGCAGGCTGAAATCACGTATGCCCCAGCCACTGCGTATAGGGTGTAGCGCGATTCCCGATTTTTTTTTCTATATTATTATTTTTGTTATACATCCAGCCCCCTGCCTGCTGAACGTCCTCAAGGCCACTCTAGCTGCCACTCCAGCTGCACAGCCAGGCTCAGCTGTAGGGCTCCTCCCACAGTATGAACTTCGCACTGCGCTGTACACCCATTCAACCTTCATACACATCATGTCTTATGTACACCATGCATTCAACTCGAGAGCTGTTGCATTATCATGCTATGGTCGAACACCCAAGTAGCAGACTTTGAGAGCTGTTGCATTATCATGCTATGGTGGAACACCCAAGTAGCAGACTTTGATCACCGGAGTCACGGTAGCCTGTGTCAGTTCTGTAACCAGCAGCATCCAGTATATCTTCTACCTCATTGATAGTACACCGGAGTCCCGGGATGAATCCCATAGGAACCCAGTCTTTCAGGGCATTGGCATGCATGTGTCCGATGGGAGTAAGTAAACATGCATGTTCACTTGAATACAGGCATCTGAGAAACATGGCTGGCAACCATGTATACATAGCCATGCATCTCTTTGACAATACCGTATGGTGCGGTACATCCCTGTACGTACACACACACACGTTGTACTGTTGTACTTTGACATCGAGGGGCTCCGATCCAGTGCACCAAGCGAACGTACAACTAGATTCTAGACTCACATGCTACCCAGCAGATTCGAGCCAGCCATGCGATCACCTGGCACGAACTGCGCACCCGTGAGCTGTGCTACCCTGGACATGGTCGTTCTGATGACAAACCCGTTTCCTTTCACTGTCGCCGCACTGAGCTCCCGGGCCGCAAGGAATTCTCACTCCAGAATTCTCACTCCAGCGAGCCTTTGCTCGCTTGTTGAATGGTTGAATGATAGTACGTATACACACAGGAACTCATATGATGATCCCAAGTTCACATCCCGAAACCAAATGCAGTCTGAAAGTGTTTCGCTACTAGCTATAGCCGGCGCGTGCTCCCTCTGCTTTCCTGTCCGATGTGATGTGATGCAAACGATTGATCGTGTTAACGTGTTGACCGTGCTTCCGCGCGCCCCTCCTGTCCGCAGGGGTGCTGTGGCCGATGCCCGTTTCGGTTTGGGTTTGGCGTGATGCCCGATCGGGGGGATTGTTTTTGAGCTACACTATAGTGACCGGTCTAAGACGGTGACCGGTTTAAGCCGGTCTAAGCTACACTAAAGTGACCGGTTTAAGCTACACTATAGTGACTGGTAGTGCACTAGTAGTAATGGGCGTTGTGCGCCTGTGGACACGATTTGAGATTTTGAATTATTTCGGATCGATCCGCAATTGCCATGCATGTCTGGCCATTCATGTACACTCGAGGGATCCTCGAGCTGTGGCCTGGCATGCGGCCCTTGATGAAGGCTTTGCATCATGATGCGACCCGTGCTGGGCATGCTGCGGGGTGCCAGCGGACACTCGCTGATATCATGATGAGCGCACCCACCCGGACATCCGGCTCGGTGTGAAACATCGAGTCGCGACAGTGGCCCGGACTCGTACCGTGAGCTGAGCCGACCATGGCTCTGAACTGTTGAGAATTGCATCCCTATGCTGCAGATGATCTGCCCTGGGTGCAGACAGCAACTGCATCCGAGTGTCGACTTCGCTGTCATCTCCGATATCAATACACATGATTAAATAAAACTCAATCATGCATACTATAGGTGATCACGAGTGTTCCGCAAGTGCAGGCGGGGCGCAGAGATTACCACGGGGCCGGAGGGGTGGGAGGCCATCCTGGCCGACCCCGACGTGGCCGCCGTGCTGGTCGTGCTGCCCACACGCGTCGCGCCGGAGGTGCGTGCATGCATGCATGTACATGTGATGTGCTCCTTGCTCTCAGGCCACTCTGGTGCCATGCATGGTGTCGCGTCCGCCTTGCTCTTGCCAGACGCCGGTGGGTGTGGCGTGGCTATGGCTGCTGCACATCACAGCACAGCACAGCACAGCACAGCACAGCACATCACAGCACAGCACAGCACAGGTAAAAAGGCACTTGTGTGCAGTACGCGATGCAAGCAGTGGCTGCGGGCAAAGCGGCGTTGTCTGAGAAGCCCATCGCGGACAGCACGCATGCTGCGCGTGCATACATGCAGAGGTATGCTGCGCTGCCCTCGCCGGCCCCGTGGCTGGTGGGGGAGAACTGGCGGTTTCTGCCAGTGTTCACCGACGCGGGGGCGGTGGTGGGGGGGCGGCTGGGGCGTGTCTACAAGATGGACCTCGTCTGCGACATCCCCTTCACGAAAACAAAGTGCGCTTGCCTCGGTCATAGCGCTGGTGCGTAGCAGATACCGCGATATCAGCTACGATATGGAAGCTTGAGCCTTGCATGCCAGCCGGCCCCCACATGCATTCCAGTCACTCCCGTCACTAGCCTGCCGCCAGTCCTTCCTCTGCTGCTGCATGTTGCACATGCGTATGGCCCGCTGCAGCCCGCGGCCTGCCCCGGCATCACCTATTATTGGCCTTGCCGAATCAGCAGTCAATAGCCGCATCCTGCGTGGCTGCTGCAGCTGGCACTTCATCGCTCATGCGGGCTCCCTTCGAGCCCTTTCAGCGAGACCCTGCCGAGAGCAGCCATTTAGGAGATCCTTCCTGGGCGATGGATGCCCCGTGTCACATGGGGTGTGGTGTGGAGGTGAGGGGACCTGCGGCGAGGCCTAGCTAGGCCTATAGCTAGGCCTATATCTAGGCCTAGGGAGGCCGAGCTAGGCCTAGGGAGGCTGTGCCAATGCCGATGCATGTCAGCTTTGCTAGGCCTCTCTAGGCCTAGGGAGGCTGTGCCAATGCCAATGCATGGCAGCTCTGGTGCCGGGCTACCGCCGCGGCATCGCTCATCAGTGCTCGTTCCTGCAAGAGTGCCATGCTTGGCATGCCGTTACGGAGTTGGTGCCGCCGGTGGCCACCCTCATGACAGGCATTGGCATCGCATGCCCTCAGCAATGTGTTACACTGTCATAGATGTAGGACTCAGCAGCGCCGAGGCAACAGAGCAGTCAACAGGCAAACAGACAAACCATCACAAGCAATGTGCCACATCAGCGCTGCTCTGCTGGCGTGCTGCGACGCTGTGCACAGCATGCAGGTACTCTACAAGCCAGTGGCGCGGAAACCTCTCTGGCGGGTTCATGGTGGACAGCGGTGCGGACCCCGCCTCTGCATGCATGAGCATAGCGCACCTGAGCGCACGCATGCATGCCAAACGAGGCGTTGCGCGTGACTGCGGTGAAGCTGCCCCGGGCGCATCGGCCATATCCAGACCTTTCGAATATCCCAATCGACATCAGAATCGCTGGGCGCTGTACGGCACCCTGGAGGTGCACTCGCACAGGGGGGCAATGAAATTCAATCAGGCAAGCAGGGGCAAACTGTACGCGTTGCATCGCCTGACGTGGATAGTTCCAACCGGAAACAGTGTCGCTGAGGCAAGTTCCAAGGGTGCACTTGCATGGCCTGTCGCCGACTGTGCTAGAGGCAATGTGGGGCATGTGGCACCGCCGTTGCAGCGCGTCGCCTGCCTGCCTGCATGCATGCGTCTGCGCCCCAGTGACACCATGCTTTTTGCTGCCACCGGAGTGTCACCTGCCACTGCGCGCAGCTGTGTGTGCCACCTGTCTCATGCGCATGCATATGCGGCTACCCCTGCTCTGAGGGCCCGCAGCATGCCGTACGCGAGCCGTAGTGTGCCTCCCTTCGCAACGACATATTCAGCCGAGCCGTGACGTGCGTGCTGCGCGTGCTGCAGGTGTGCACCAGATCGCCGTGCTGCGCATGCTGGCCGATGCTGCGGGCGCCGGCGCGCCGCTGCGCGCAACCGCAACGGCGTCTTACGACGCGCAGCGCGGGCTGAGCAACCCCGACACGCTGGTGGGGTCAGTGGAGTGGGAGTCGGGGCTGCGGACAGGCGTCTCCATCACGCTTGTAGCCGCATATGTACGCTACAGCGTGTTCTGCGCGACTGGATGCATGTTGTGCAGTTACAACGCCGCTCTCGTAATTGTGGTTGTCTGCATGCACTTACTACGCACTGTCACCTTGACAATGCATGAGCTTGCGATCAGATGTCGGGTCCCTCGGGGGGGGGTTTGTTGGGCCGGGGTTGCCTCCATGCAGCGGCTACATGCATGCACCAGACACATGTAATTGTAATTGCGCAGTGATGCACCACCGCAGCTCCCGGGTGATGTAATTGTGCCTAGGGGTGCACGAGTCACCCACGCCACTCTGCCATCGTTTCAGCATTACTCCATGCGTGCAGACGCGGTGGAGCCTGAGCGCGTCCGGGGAGAGCGGGACGGTGGAGATCAGCCGCGGCGCGTGGAACGGCAGGGGCGAGAACATGCGGCACGAGCTGTGCTACCGCACCGACGCGCCCGACGAGACGGTGTGCAGGCAGTACAGCATTGACAGCATGGAGCGCGAGCAGGAGGCCTTCCTCCGCGCCGCCACCGCGTGGCGAAGCGGGGAGCAGCGGGACCCCGCGCTCGCCGCCGAGGTGGCCAAGGGGTCCCCGGAGGAGGCCTTCCTGGACCTGGCCATCCTGGAGGCCCTCATCGAGGCCAGCCGCAAGGGCGCGGCGGTCCCGGTCACGCCGCTCAAAGCGGCCTGCTGCGATGACAGCGGGCCCAGCACGCAGCACGAGGCGTGAGGTGACCGCACGGCCTGGTGGCCTGTGTTCATGCATTTGACAGGCGGCTTGTGGTGGCCGAAGCGCCGGAGTGGTGTTCAACGGGATGTATCCGTGGGATGTAGCAGTGGGATGTATCAGTGGGACGGGGACGGGGGGGTCGGCGTTGCGGTGTGCCGCCAGCGGCACCGTGCACAGCACAGTGCGGCACAGCACTGCTGTGCATGTGCCGATTGCCGATGCGTGGCAGTCGGGTTGGCGGTTTGACAACTTGCAGCATGAGGGACTGTGAGGGCGTGTGGACGTCTGAGTGCCGACATGCATGCCAACACATGCGCTGCAGCCCGGGTGAAACGCGCCATGCATGAGCTGCATGCAGTCCAGCTGCAACGTGCCATAACTGAGCTGCAGCCCGGGTGCGATGTGCCACAGCAGGCAGGAGGCCGGGATGCTGGCAGGCTGCTTCCGGGGCACATTGTGTACAGTAGCTAGAGCTGCGTAGGCCGAAACTGTAGCATTGAGTCTGGACTGGGTTGCAGAGACGGTGGCATGCATGTTCACAGCATAAACTCTCGTACTCCTGCCTCCTGTACTTGTGGCTACAGCACACACTTGTGGCCGTCAACGGCCCACCCGGTCTTGGTGCACGCACAGAATAGAATAGAACAGAATAGAGTAGAATGAAATTGTGGTGCGCACGGGCGTGCTGTCGCGCAAAGGCAGTTGTGACGCTCGAGGCAGCCTGGGCACGTTGCCATGGACATGAGGACAGCGTGGTATACCGTGCATGGTATTGCTGACATGCATGTGGCCAGAATCTATGGGTGCCTACACGGCCTGTTCAGAGCCGGTGGTAATGTGGACAGTGAAATGGGAAACCCGTTTGTGACGCTGAGCGTGCTGTGCAGCTACGCAGCAGCGGGTTAAATTCCTCCTGCATGGCAGGCGCAGCGTGGCAGAATATCTGGGATGGTGGCTGGCGCACAAGTCGGCACAACACCTGGCATAGGGGTTGCCCAGCACCGGATTTCACACTGCACGAAAGGGAAAGGTTATGGTCAGCCTGCGCTTCGAGCTGTGCACAGATCCAGGACAAGTGCTGTACTCGCGGCACACGGTGGCATGCATGTTCACAGCATACGCTCTCGTACTCCTGCCTCCATAGTGGCCACCGCTGTTCCGAGGTAGTCGTGACAAGGCGCACGTCCGCCCATGCCATAACCCCGCCATATCGCAGTGGAAGGTTGTGATGAATCGCACATTACACTTGCGACAAGAGCACGTGCTTTGCCGCCCAGCATTCTACTAAAACAACAAGAATCGGACACCACGCCACACCCGGACAGGCATCGGCCACAGTGCCCCTGCGAGCAGGGGCGGGCGAAGAAACAGCACGCGAAACAGAGACCTGGGCGGGAGCACAGGGCATAAACTCAGCCGGGCACAAACTCAGCCGGGCCAGCACACCAAGCCCGCAGCCGGGTCCCCGAGGGCAGGCAAACAACGCCCACCGCCGCCGGCACAGCCGAGCAGACGGCAGACACTCGCGCAGCCACACCAGCAACGAAAGCCGCCACCGAGCGCACAGACGGAGAGCGGACAGAGGCGCTAGTGCAGCGCGGCAGCGCAGCCGACGGGTCCAACAGAAATAGAACAACACAGGCTGTCGCAGCAGCGTCACAAAGGGAGCCCGTATAAAACGAACGATGCTCCACAGCGCGGGCAGCAGGGTCTGCCTCCGTCGCACGGAGGAGGTCAGCGCGCAAGAAGCCCGAGCCGTCGCAGACATGCGGGCAGGCGAGGAGCAGGTGCTCAACGTGGCGCCACCAGGTCGGCACACACAAGTGTGGGCACATGCGCACATGGAACCAACTTTGTTTAAAGCTCAAAGCCGCCACCACACACGAAACATGGTCTGTGGACGCAGCGGCGATGTTCGCGGCCGAGTCTGAGCGCGCTCACCCGCCTCCACTTCCCCAGGCTCGGTCGTGGACTGCCGCGTGCGCAGCTTTTGGCAGGTCCGGGCACATGCACTAGCAATAATGAGTTGTGAACCATTGGTAAACCCTCAATGAATACTGCATGAATGCCCATCTTTGAGGGAATGAACGAAATAAGTACAGCTGTATGTCAAGTGAACGCGACTTTGGATGAAATGGGTGCATTCATCATACATTCAACAATGCTCATTGCAGAGCAATGAATGCGATGATTAGCATGAATGTCTGGCCAATGTGCATGAATGTAGTGACGACTGGGTCCAGTGAATGTTCGATGTATGTGGTGTCAGCACCAAAGTTGAATGTGGGCTACATACCACAAACATCCAAACTGCTGGAAAACTGGTAGCTACCTTTGGATGCACGCAGAGTGTGACTGTATCTTTTTGTGCTAGTTGTGAATGCGATCAACATTCGTCACTGCTTGTAGAGCCACATCCCTTCACAGAACATACACCAAACGTTACAGTATACACTTTTGGCTAGGGAAGTGTCCAGAGGGACTTGCATCGCTGTGCATGCGCGCTTGTGCACGCTTGCATTATTATAATTACACAGGTGTGACAGCTGTTAGTATATAGCCATTGCAGCCGGCAGGTACCTATCATTGCACACTGTGATGTGTTTATAAAGTACTGCTCCCTGTTGCCAGCCAGACGTGACCATCACACCGGCAAACCGAACGCCCGTGGCCGATGCAACCATGTCTTACTCCAGATGCGAACGCATAGCTGTACAGTGTACTCAGTACAATTGTATCCTCTTTATATGGTAAATGCTTTGGCCTGTTTGTTTTGTTGAGACAGGGCAGCGATGTCACTGAAACTGCGCGCAACTCTTGCAACTCGCGGCTCTGTCACGGAATCCGCTCAGCTTGCAGCCTTGCCGCAAGTCCGCTCATCCAGTCTGGCTCGCTGATGAAAAGGTTGAGGCAAAGGGTATGTCTGTGTGTTGATTTGGACTCAGGCTCTCCGAGTCGTAGTTGCACGTTCGAGTGTCAAGCGCGCTGGTGTCAAGCGCGCTGGTGACGCAAAAGACTTATGTATTGTTCGATGCAGACCGTATGTGAAATGGAGCAACAGATATATAAGTTTGCAGGCTGAGTGCTTTGCGTTCGCTATGCGTATGCAATCGTCACGCTTCGTTGTTCATCATGCAACTTGACCAGACATCGCAGACGTGGGTCAACGCAGGTGTTGCCAATCACATCACCGTCATATATTAAATACAAGTACCTGTCGTCTCAAGTGTATAGCATCTGCATCGATGTGTGCCATAATACAGCTGATCCGTGCGTGCTCTGTGCGCTGTCGCAGCCACCGTAAACATTGCTGCAGGACCACGCTTTACTTCGACATCTGAAATCTTAATTAGTGCAACTTCATGAGATCGGTGGATGTGTTCTTGATTGAGCGTGTCCGCACCAACCTTGACGAGAGAGCTGCAGTGCGCTGTAGCTGCTCGAATACACTGTGTGACATCTTGCAAGCGCAGCCCTCACCAGCATTACACCGCCAGTCAGTCAAAATGCCTCACAGTGAGGCTGGAATGCGGCAAACGTGTATGTTGATGATGGCTGGTGGTGAGATGATCGTCGCAACTGCACTGTCACATCCACTATGAACGTACAAGCATGCTCCCTTGGATACAGAAGTACCCTTGTATCAATGATGAATGCCAGCTGTAGTGGGAGTGTATTTACTTATACCCATAGGTCGTTTATTGAAAACAGGCATGATGCTAGCTGTACACGGCTGATTGTTTGTCAGATGTTGGGAGTGACTGCAAAGTGGATGTGATGAAACCTTCAGTGAATGTTTCTACCGCACCGCCACATCCACTGTGAGCTCCATCCGCATTCACATCACATCAAGTGGAAAAAATTCACATCTATTCCACCTACACAGTGCATACATGGATATGTTTAAGGTGTTACGACCATCCACATCGACTGAACGTCCATCCAAGGTTCAATGACATGAATTCACTTCCACAGGAGATTCACTCAGTGTTCATCAATGACTGCACCCACACAAAAATAGCTTTTGTGGATCATCAGTGAATGTGACCATGTACAGACCGATTCAAATAATGAACCACAGTGAACATGGTGAATGTACAGTGGATGCTGTCGCATGACGTTCCGTGTATGTACGATGAATTTCGTGTGATTCCCACTGAATGTGGCAATGTACTTGCTATGAACGTCGCTACAGCAAATATTCACTAATGCTGCCTCCAACATTCACAACTGTTTCTGCTAGTGATGGCCTGTCCTCGTCCTCCTGACACTACTGGGCACCGCCTTCCCCGGGACGTGTGATTCCTGCAACAGGGGACGCGCGCTTGGGTGGTGCTGCTACTGCAGCTGGCGTGCGAGTTGTCGTGAGGGGCTGTGTGCGGTGGTGGCGCCCATGCGAGTTGTCGTGAGGGGTGAGGGGCTGTGTGCGGTGGCGCCCAGGCAGGTGCTGGTTGGTGGTGCTAGCAGCACCTGCTACCCCTCAATGTAGCTACGTGGCCATGGCCCTCATGAGGCCTTATGAGGTGATCAGTTTTGGACAGATTTCGATCATATCTGTCGATCTGAGGCACGGCAGTATACTTGATTCTTGTCAGATTCCAGAATCAACATTGCTTTGCATAGCCCGCATCCGGGAGGAAGAGCTCAGTGTTAAGGTTTAGTGTCAAGGTCACATGCCTGGCACGGGTGTCATTGAGACTACTAGTAGCCTGACGACCTTGAACACTGTTCAATGAAAAGGCTGTACATGTGCAATGGGCCTGCACCCATGATCCGCCCTGCGACCATGTGAAGCAGCGCTGTACGATCTTGCCTGCTTGAAAGTGGGCGCGCACCTGTGCAGCGCAGACGGCACGATAGCCGTCCAGTGCTGCGACCATGCCGAGACACTTCGGAGGGAGGGATGTGTTGCGCCGATGCATCTCGAGCTCGCGATGGCGGGGCCCCTTGCAATCCGCCCAGACCATCACGTCCCTTCGCAGCGAGTAGATGATGAGGCCAGACCGTGCTTGCGATGCACAAAACGGGCTGGGTCGCTGCGCATGCAGCTGGGAGCTCGACTTCGGGAGTCCGTTGCCAGCGGCTTGGACGAGCGTCCCATGGGCTGGCCACAAGGTCACAAAACCTTTCAGCGTGCGCGCGCGTGCTGCATGGCTATGCCACGCATGCAGCTTGCAGACTGGACACGGTTGACTCATCTACCGCATGCGGCCGGCGCGCGGTCGCGGTCTGTGCTCATTCAGACTCCGCATTGCACGAACTCGACATCGATATCTGTAGGTGCACGTTGGCTGCACATGCCGGTACCGCCTGAGGCACCTTGCAGCAAGGACCGCGAGCCGATGTTGCGCTACGATGAACTCACTCATTGAGGCGTCAGTGGTTGTGGTGAAGCGAGCGACGAGTAGTGCCGTCTTCAGGCAAACCAGCCGTGTCTACGTACTGCACCAGGCCTAGGGCGCGCGCACTATAAATGGATATACTATAGTATGTAAGAACCGGCGGACGCAACGCATCCATGTTGCCCGCAGCCAGCTACCAATATAGAGTTGTTTTGTGTGTGTACTTGTCGTAAATCCGATTCGACCTGATTGTCCTGTGCGCTGTCCCGGTGGGGCGAAGTATAGCTGTTGTCGACCCTTTCAACGGTGTCCGAGAACAATAAACCAAGCGTGGTCGATCTCGACTTCTGATTGACCACAACAATGAGATTTCTGGTTGAGATTTCGGGTTGTGGCTGTTGTGGCTTCGGCGAGGGCGCGGCCGGTGCAGAGTGCCG
>JALKAD010000203.1:169982-182890 GCA_024500015.1 Ulva compressa | reverse complement strand
ACTGCGGCTGCCGCGTCTCCAGCGAAGCATCGACGCTGTCCAGTGCGCGCAAGCGAGCCGAGCCGCTACACCGTCTCGACCGCAGCAACTTGGGAGCGTTGGCTCCGCCGACGGCCTTCGGCGCCTGCTTTGGCTGCTCAGCCTCCGGCTGCACCTCCTCGCTCACAGCGCGCGCGTCAGGTGCCGCGGCAGGAACCTCCACGGCATGACCGTTCAGCTCCGCCAGAGCGCGGCTGCCGTTCTGTGTACTCTGGGCATTCTGGCTGTTCTGCCCAGGCAGGCCCCCGGACGAGTCTTTATCATCGTCCTGTATGCAGCGACGCGGTCGCGATCTCCACCCCCATGCTGCCGTCCCTCCGCCAGCTGCTCGCTGCCCCCGGACGCGGCTGTCGCTGCCGCATGGGCTGCGGCTGACCTGGCTGCGTGAACGTTCGCGCCGCAGCCACACCGAGCGGCAGCCACACCGTGCCGCCACAGCTCCACCAACCGCTCCTTGATGGCCTTGACCGTCAGCGAGGCGAGCGCGCTGCGCAGGCGGAGGCTGCACCGGCGGCCTTAGACACGTTGGACTGCATCATGAACGACGAGAAGACCGAGGCGTTGGACTCGAGGGAGGTCTCACCTGCAGGGGGCAGGGAGTTGAGATCAGCCTTGTTGCGGCTGTGGGTGGCTTGGAGAGTTCACTAAAGTCCTCTTTCGGCTTGAGGCGTTGGATCTTGAACAACAGCAGAGGAACAGGTGGCATGGCAGCATCAGCGCTGCCTGGCCGGTCAGGCCACGCTTGGGCAGGCGGGAGCAGGATTGGGTAGGGAGCAGGTACAGAACCGATGCAGACCATGGTAGGAGCCAAGCTGAAGTTCCAGTTTAGGTCCTGCTTGTGCACCCAGTCGATGCGCGAGTATGACTGTGAATTGAGCATGAGTAGGGCTGCTAGGTGGGGGGGCGCACGGGATCACGGCGGCGGTGGCGCTGACGCCGCAGATGACGAAAGGCGGAACAAACAACACCTTCTGCCAGTCACAGCTGCTCTTCTTGCGGCCACCGCTCTCCTCATGGATGCTACCATCTAGAGGATGAGGTGCTCTCCTCGGCGCAGCAGCTGCGTCCGTGTGCACCGCCACCACCACCGCCACCACTGCCATCACTGCCACCGCCACCGCCCTTGGGGACCAAGTCGCCAGGTCCGCCCACCAGCGGTCCTGCAGCCATGGACAAGCAGCTCTGCGTGTGTACTGAGCTGTGCCGTGTTCAGCATCGGTGGATGAAAAGTGAGACAGTCTCGCGGCCGATTGTAGCTATACCTTGTTTCGCCTTCTGTGCGGTTTCCGGCCAGGGTTCTGTTTCCGATACATTTCCATGCTTGCCTGCCTGCGCTACACCACTTCGTGGTGCATGCATCTGTCATGTTTCTAGCATTCACAGCGCATCTGGTTCCGTTTCAAAAGATGGTGCGAGCCTTGCGACAACCACGTTGCAGCCTTCTGTTTCACGTTGATTGCGGCTGTTTGATACCATACAGATCTGCAGGTTTGATGCTCACAGCACAGTGGCAGGTTGCGGTGGGTTGCTGTGCTCTGCATGCACACAGTTGTTACACTGAGACAGATCAAGGCTGAAGCGGCACTGAGGGTCGGAAAAAGACCGAGCGTGGTCATAACAGAAGCAGGAAATATAGAAAACGTCACGAACCGCACTGCTGCCCTGCCCGCAGCTACATGCTGTCATGCTCTCGGGTACAATCCAAATGGAATACGAAACAATGATGCACAGCACTCATCCCATTTAGTCTTGGCTAGATGCGGAAGGGACGTCAGCATCAGACCACTTGAAGCCCTTCAGGGCTTCCATGTCGCGAGTTTCCAGGGCGTGAAGATACTCCCTCAGCATTGATGAAATCCTAGCTAGATGCAGTATCTGCACATGGATGCATTGACTCAGTCCCCGAGACGCGAATGCATTCACAATCACTTTGGTAGGCAATTATTTTGTCGAGTTGACCCAGTTGGCCGTGAGTGCCACACAAGCTGCTCACGATGCATCACCGGCGCGCGTTCCTGAGGAGAACAATCATGAAGAGAGCTGGTACGTGCACCTGTGAGCCGAGCGCTGCCCAGTAAGGATCAGATGTTTCGTCAGACCCATATGGGCATCGTCACAGGCGCCATGCACCAGGGCACCGTGCGGGATTGGAGAACAGGCCACCCGTGTAACACAGTGATAGATCTAGGACCTAGCAGCGCCGAGGCAACAGACCAGGCAACACGCAACAGGCCACCCGTGCAATCCTGGCAGCAAGGGCACAGCTAGTTTCCCATCATCAAACACCACAGCCGGAACACCAGCTGGCACAACATCAAACCACATACGCACATGGGACCAAGCAGGACGTCACACTGCACGGCCAGCAGCGGAAGCCTACCAGCCTATAGCTACCAAGGTGGGACCACAGAAGCCGGGCCAGCCAAATGGGTGGAAGCGGAACAGAGAAAACAGCGAGAATGCCAGTGTAATCGGAGAGTGCAATGGCAAGGTCAAACACGGATGGAATCGTGCAGGAAGTTGCGCAGATGCCGCAGTGGGCAGTACCGGGTGCCGTACAACATCAGCATCGGTGCAGTACATAGCAATGTTGACGCGCCGCTGGTCGGCAACTTCCCCGTACGCGAGACGATGCAAGCAACACTGACGAGTCACTCGGCATTGCTCTGAAGCAATGGCTTGCGTGGATGCGTTTAGCAGGCGAAGTTGATGTTTGGGGCGGACAAAAGGCACGTGCGTAGGCTGGATAGAAACGCTGAAATGGACTATAGCTAAGGAAGGGTGCCGTCCGCTGAACGAAGGCTCGAGCTCCGCGGACCACCTGCTGTCGAATCGGTAGGCTGGTCCAAGCTGGGAGGACGCGGAGACCCGCGTTCACACGACAAAGGCCGAACCGGATATGCAAGCATCCACTCATTGCGAAAAAATGTATGACTGTCAAGGCTTCAGCGCATTTGTAGGTGAAATGGTCATGTGGGCTTTCACTATAGCTACACGTTTACGGACTTGGCGCGCTGAGCGTGTGGAACGCCTTGGCCGACGCCTCAGCATCGCAGCAGAAAGTATGTGAGCTGAATACAGAGTCAAATTGTAGGCACTAATCGGCGAGCAGTGGGACTTCGGTGGTCCACCTGTCCGCATGCGTGTCGGAAAGCACGAGCTGTCACCGGCTACTGCAAATACGGCAATTGCCACCAGCACACGGCTCAATGACAAAGTTGAGCTTGGCATAAAACGGCTATGCAGGTGACGGTACAGTCGCACGGCGGACCAACACTTTCGGGACCATACCTCGGGATCCGGCTCCACTCCCCACTTTTGGAAGTCGACTTCTGTAGCAGCCTCCTTACTTGGCACCGCAGAATTCGCGGGAGTAGCTCTGTAACAAACCAGGCTCGACCAGTAAGAGGTGATATGTAACGCCGTGATACATCAAGGCCTCAGCAGCGCCAAGGGAACAGAGCAGGAAACAAATCAACCAAAACAAACACAGAATCACGCAGCACGGTCGCCGCGTCCCGGACGGGCCGTACTAGCTTGATCCACACCCATTCAGATGAGAAACAGCAGCGCGCACAAACACACACACACCCATGTCCGGAACGACGCCGTGGCGGGCAGAGTCTGCCCGGTTGCCGAGTTGTCAGGTAGTGCGTCGGATGTGGCACTGGCATGACTAGCGCATATAGACACTCTGCAACCACACACACAACGCACGAAGCGAGCGTGACACCATGCGGTCGATATCGAGGAGGTCATCCGCACGCTGCGCACGGTCCGCATTTGGCACGTGCGCACCCAATGGATTTCGCATCCGTCTCCGTGGGCGCCTCGCTCTCTTCAGGAAGGCAGCGTGTTGAACTATCAGCAGACTGCCGCGCCCGTCGAACAAGAGTCTGGCCTAGGCCTTTTCGTACGTACACTTGCCACATCATGCTTCAGATTCTCTGAATGACCGTATCTGCCAGGTGCCCAATCACAACATGCGCACAGGTTTGCCTCTGCAGCGTGTTTTACATATCCATGCGTCAGCCTTGATGCTCGCGAGAATGGCAGCGATCCTGCGCTGTCGAGAACGCGTGGCCCAACAGTCATGGCCTGTGACACGTACGGCATTCACGCGTTGAGCTCATGTCAAGCGCTCAACATGAGCACATCGATCGCTACCTCGGGATATACCGGGGCCCGGGGTAAACCGCGGGTTATGCGGTGATTGCATTTCATGCACATAGCTGTACATGTGGCTCTCGACTTCCCGCCTGTCAGTGGTTCGCATAGCGAGGCCAAGGATTGGCAATACAGATACGGCCAGACAGAAACAGCAAGTGCATCGAGCATTTGCTGAACAACTTGAAGTGCTCAGGCCAAATGAGCCTCCAGTGCCGGCCAGTGCACTATGCAGCGTGAACACTCGCCTTCCTTCCATTGACACAGTTTGCATGAACAACAGTCAGATCCCATTGGCCACGTGGCAGTTTACTGTTGGCTTCCTTGCTGGACAAGGCTCACTAGGATCACTAGTGTTGCCAGAGCAGTTGAGCGGCCCCTTGCAGCATTTTGAATGGCATTATGGCACCACAGACACATTACAATTCCAACTGTGGGGAACTTGCCACCCAAGCAGATCCTGTAGTCACGGGCACGCGCTGCCAATACTGCACAGCAAGGCTCAGCCCAAGCTTCCGCACACGGCCGTGTTGATTGCAGCAGAACTGAAGCGGCTGCAAGCCATGGACACCGAGACGGTATGCACGCGCCACCCGCACAGGGCACCCTGCCTCGTCTTTTGGACGTACCAGATCCGTGTCACTGCTGCGCAAGCACGCTGCGCCTGTACTGCGCTACTGCTTGCGGCCGTGGCAGGCTCCTCTATCTTGTCGCTCCCCTCAATGGTGCTGGCGCTCCTGCAACACGGGCCCACACCGTCAACGCGCCACCACATTGCCGTCACTGCGCACACCCGCACACACAACAGAGAGCCCCCACGGAGAGCCCCCACGGAGAGCCCGCGGAGAGAGCCTCCACACATTCTACATGCACAGTGCACAACAGCAGGCATTACCCAGCGGCGCCCACTCTCGTCCAGTGGTCGGATCAACTGGAACAGCTGACCCCTTCCGCGCCGCGGTGTTTCATCGCGTAGCGGGTGGTCGCCGGTTCGATCGTGCGCACCTGGCGGTCGAACACGTGCGCATGTGACCAACTCGCATAGCAAAGGAATACGCCCTGTGACTTGCATGCGCGCGTCTGAGGGGAGTTTTCGGTCGTGTTTACCCCTTCGGCTCCTGGGTCCCGGTTCAACGAAGATGGCAATGGCTTAATCAGCTACGGCAAGTAATTCAATTTACATTTACACTTACCCCCCCGTACAGCTGGCTGTTTGGCGACACCGCGAGGCTGCGCGCTGGTGCGTCGGAGCCTGCCGGCAAGCAAGCCAACGCATGCACAGCACACGCAGCACGCGCGGCGCACAACGTGCACAACTTGAAGGAGGCGAGGCGGCTGGAGAAGCCGATGTGGTGGCTGCCAACGGGAACCGCCAAAAAAAGGCATGCCATGGATTTGCACGTACAGGGTGTGACGTAGGGTGCGATGCAGGTAGGGTGCGACGAGGGGGCAGGGAGGCGCACCGGTTGCGCTTGGACTGCTTGGTATCCTTAGCCATGTGCCACGAGCTCGCGTCCGCGCCCCGTGAGTGGCCCCGACAGTGGCCCGCAGCCGGAGTCGAGGCCCAACGGCAACTTCTCCAACCCCCCAGCGCTGCAGCCTCCACCAGCAGCGGCAGCGACGCCGCGGCGGCGAGGGCGCAGGGTTTCTGCCCCTGCTGTTGTTGCCCGCCGCCTTGTCGGATCAAACTTATATTTATTACAATAATTATTTTGCTCTCCAGGAGTCTGCGCCTTCTCCAGGACACCCCTTTCTGCACCCCACAACCTCGCTCAAGGGGACCGGCATTGTGCTGCGGCGTCGCAGCTATGCTGAGCAGCTGTGAGAGCGCACTCACAATAGAGCACCAGTTTCGGCCACCACTGCGGAGTCACCCAAGTGGAGCATATATATATATAGCGTAGAGTATATATATATATAGCGTATAGCAGCGCCGCCCTGAGCCTGACCTGGCGCGATGCCTCATTCTGTCGTTTCCATCAGCACACAGCACACACGGCATTCAGGCACACATGCAGGGACAGATCTCGACCACACAGTCGCAACGAACGTACTGCCTGCCGTGCATGCTGTGCATGCAGATGCATGCATGCATCGAGTGATGGAAGCCACATGCGGCCAGGGCGTGCTTGCAGCAGGCCGGGCACCAGTCCAGTACATCATGCATGCAAGCTAGGCATGATCCGCACTTGACCAGCTGCGCGCTTTGGCCGTCCCCCTCACCTTCCGCGACGCCCTCGTCTGGGCTCCCCCTTGTTGCCCAGGCGCGCCCAACATGATCTTCGCTCGAATCCTCCTCATCCTTCTCAGCACCCTGACTCGCTGCTCCGTCGGCAGGCGCCTCCTGTGACGGCACCATACTGGTAAGATTCCGATCACGGCAGTGTAGGCAGCTGGCGACTGCGCTACACTGGCAGTTGGCGCTGGTATACGATGGAAGGATGTGGGTTCACACAGCGGCACGGACGCCGGTAAGGGGGGATGGTGAGGATTCAGGCAGAGGGTCAGCTCTGGTGGGGGGCAGGTGTTGGCTCAGCTGGTGGCGGTGGAGGAGGGGTGGGGGTGCGGCCACATGCCGGTGCAGAGGATGGCTGGAAGGGCCCACTCCACGACGTGGGTCATCAGTGGGCTTCCGCGGTGGGGGCGCGTTGGATGCCAGGGTAGGCACTGTGGATGGCATCCCAAGGGGCCACTCCACGACGTGGGCTTCCGGCGTCTAATATGCTGACCGCCGCTGCTCCGAGTCATTGCGGCGCAGCAGCGTCGGCTGCAGCGGCAGCCGCCGCCGCGTCTGCTTGAGACCTCTGTGCCCGCGGCACGTCTGCATGCAGAGTCCTGAGTGCACCGAGCGCGCACGGGGACGCTGTGTGCACTCAGGCCGTGTCCGAGGGCTCTAGTGCATTCAGAGGCGTTGCTTGGGGTCCGTGCGGATGCAACGGAGACCTGTCTGCCCGATGCACGGCTGCTTCCTCCGCGCTGCGCCGAGACCTCCGCGCTGCGCCGAGACAATTCTGCTTTGCTGCGAGCGTGCGGCGTGTAGCGACCGCAGTGTCGCTGCAGCAGCAGCTGTCTGCCGTGGCGACAGTGGCCCGGAGCCGCCATCATACGCGCCCCCGACCCCCCCGCTCACCCCAGACATGTGAATGCAGAGGTGCTGTGACTGCAGACTGGCTGTGACTGCGCGTCACAGAGGAAATGAAGTCTACATACTGCGCATTTTCAGGATTTAAGGCGACGGCGGGTCCATGCACACTGACTCCGCTCTGCCATCCGGGCTGACTTCGAAGACCGCGTCGGGGCCCTAGATTCCTCCCGCGACTCCTTCAGCGCGTGCACGCAGCACCCCGTCTCAGTTTTTATTCGGATATACAAGCTCGCAGCACGGCACGCTGGACCACTCCCAACGAGCTCTGTTGGACGATACAAACCGGCACAAGGTAACAGCCATAACAAGTCTTCACAGATGAAAAGCGATTGCATGCATGTGTGGAACGGCTTGGGGATACTGCGTCCAAATCGGATCATGACTCCAAGACGGTCTTGCTCACAAACACGCACAAGAAGCTGTCCATGCGTTGCAGAGGAGAACTACCATACGTCTGTTCATGTGTTGATGGCCACCGCCCGTCTGACTGGCACTGCTTGCCGGGCCCCGATGTGCCGTGTGAGCAACTCTTTAGTTTGTAGTGAGGTTGTGCTGCGTTCAGCACCGGTGAAGGGAAAGACAGAGTGCTTCGAAGCACTGTATACTGTAGCGGGCCACTGTACATAGTTCATTTCATCTTCTGTACGTCATTCGGTCATGGCCACGTGTCTGATTTCGGTGCTTCAAGTTGCTTGCTTGCGCATTCCGACACGCTGTGGAGCATATCTCATGTTTCTCGACTTTTGAACGCTGATCATCACGCATCTGATTCCGTTTCAAAAGATGGCTTGAACCTTGCTGCAGCCTTCTGTGGCCTGCCGATTGTGGCTGGGTGAGAGCATACAGCGCTGTAGGTTAGATGCTCTAGGCACAATGCAGCAGCAGCGTCGGTTGCGACCATGCCGGCCGGCACATTGGTCGTCTTCGTTGGGTTGCAACAATGCCGCGCTATGCGTGCAAATCTGTGTTACACTGAGATGGATCAAGGCCGAAGCAGTACTGATGGAAGGAAGCAGCTAACAAAACAACCACCTCAAGCACTACAGGTGCCCTACATGCAGCTGGATACAATCCCCTAGGAACACAAAAAAATTTCAATGCACACAACTCATCCGGTTCTGTCCTGCCTAGATGTGGAAGGATGGTCAGCATCATAAGCGCCTCACCAGGGCTTGCAGTTCGATGCGAATCTCCCGGAGCTCGGCGAGTTCGTGATCCCGTGCCTGCATGCAAAGTCTCGGTGGTACATGAATGTATTGATGCAGTCCCAACATCGCAAAAACATTTATTACTACTGTGGCAGGCATGGGTTGGGTCTGAACTACGCACGTGCCCGGTTCGCCAGTGTAGGTGTACAAGTTTGCCATGATACAAGTTCGCTGTGGTACACGGCAGTTGTACAGGTTGTACAGGTTCGCCGGTTGAGTGTGTTACACTGTGATAGATCTAGCACCCAGTAGCGCTGAGGCAAAGAGCAGTCATCCGGTTTAGTGTGTACTACGGGTCACCCAAATAGCGCGCTGAAACTTTGAATGCCACACAGGTACTCATGATGCATCAGTTACATGCCTGTGTGCCACAGGCATGACACGAAAGAGAACTAGATATCGATTCCATCAGTAGGGCAGTCACAAAACGTCTGAGTGTGAACATATGGTATAATCATACTCATACGGTCATACCCATATAACTAGCTGGTTTTTGTACGGCTCATACGGCTTGATTACGGTGTATACGGTGACCTGGCATTGAGCCCCTTAGCCACAATCATGCTCCCCGTGACAGGGCCCTGCAGGGGCGGGAATCAAGTTTGCACATGCATGTCGACATGGACAATCACAAATGTGTACAGCTGTTGTACTAGTAGACGGAGACTGGTCACCAGTTACTGGTGTGACTTCAACGCAGCCGCTCCTTGGATATGTTTATACGTCGACAGTAAATATCTTCGGCGATGTCGATGGAGTCGGCACCCGGTAGACACGGCGGAAGGGCAGTTCCCGGTCAAGGCAAGTGCGCGGCGGCCACGTCCCGGTCAAGGCAGTGCGCGGCCCGGTCAAGGCAGTGCGCGGCGGCCGTGGGGAGGGCAGTTCCGCTCTACAGCCAGGGAGCAGATATGTTCAAATGTACCGCGCGCGAGCCTTGCTATGCGTAGTCATGCGCACTGAATACTTCGACTATGTACAGCAGATTACCACCTGATGCCTTGTCGCGAGTATGCACCACGACAAACAGACTGAAACTGGTGGCCATCAGACGCAATGAGCATCGTCACAGGCACAATGCAACAGGGACCAGAGACAAGGCCACCCATGCAATCCTGGCAGCGAGGGCAGCGCCTAGTCTCCCATCACCAAACACAAGAGTCGGAACAGCAGCCGACGAACCAGCAAACCAAACACGCACATGGGATCCGGCCGGACATCTAACTGCAAGGCTGGATACGGGAGCCTGACAGCAGAATGTGGGAACGGAGAAGCCACACAAGCCACGAGTGTTGAAGATCAGTTCCGTCTAACGCGGCCCAAAATCAGGCCAGAATACATGTCAGCCATGAGCCAACTTAACCAAGGCATAACTTCCAAGCCCCGCCTCAGAAACGAGTGGTTTCAAAAAAAATTCCAGCCATTTACACTTGTGATAGCGGCTGAGCCGCGGGGGGGTTCCTGCAGGTGGTGTATGGTGGTGATATTCCCTGCACGCCTGACGGTGTCTGTGACAGCCATGAAGTACTCATTCACTGGCACTTTAGCCTGCTGCAATACGCGACCAGAACACACGCCGAGAAACCGCGTATACCACACTGAAGGCTATACTCATGCACTTTTTGCTTTTGGCTGCATTTCCGGAGTTACTCGCGATGGCTGCAGCGCATACGACCGCCTGTCCTGAACTCTCTACCTGCGTGCCCGCGTGGTTATAATCGCCCTCAGACACTATAACTATGCTGCCAGCACTTTCAGGACGTCCTTTCAGGACGCCGGAAGGCCACATAAAGGACTGTGAAAGGACAGCGGAGTGACTGCAAGAGGCCGGCATGAGGACTGCCCAAGAGGACGCTGAGTTGACAAGGGACATAGCAGAGACTGCTGCGGGACTTGTGCAGGACGGGCGGAGGACCCTTGGAGGACACATGCTGCATGGGAGGGAAGTCACAAGGACGGTCATGGGACGTCCCATCGATGGAGTGGGACGTCCAGAAGGCATCATGGGGACGTGTTACATCGACGATTCAGGACTCCTGAAGGAGTCCTGAAGGAGTCCCAAGGGACGAGGTCAGCCTAAGCGCTCTATAGGACGACGTCCTAGGGACGCTACGATGGTCGAATGGGCCCGATCGACCGCAGCACCCCGGAAGCCACTAAGGTCGATTGTGCCCGATCGACCTCAGCACCCCGGAAGCCACGACGGTCGAATGTGCCCGATCGACCTCAGCACCCCGGAAGCCACGACGGTCGAATGTGCCCGATCGACCTCAGCACCCCGGAAGCCACGACGGTCGATTGTGCCCGATCGACCTCAGCACCCCGGAAGCCACGACGGTCGATTGTGCCCGATCGACTCGGGTACCTCGGAGCACGACGTGTGTGTTTATGAAAGTAGCAAGCTTTGGTCGCTGTTGTTTGTTGTGCCCGATCGACCTCGGCACTGGAAGTGACGTCGGTCGATTGTGCTATCGACGTCTGACAGGAAGCCACGATGGTCGATTGTGCCCGATCGACCTCAGCACCCCGGAAGCCACGATGGTCGATTGTGCCCGATCGACAGCAGCACCCCAAGCCACTATGGTCGAATGGGCACGATCGACCTCAGCACCCCCAGCTGCAGGGAGCCACGAGGACCGCTGCAGACCGCTTCACCCCCTGCCCCCTGCCCCCTGCCCCCTGCCCCCTGCCCCCTGCCCCCTGCCCCCTGCCCCCTGCCCCCTGCCCCCTGACCCCCTGCCCCCTGCCCCTGCCCCCTGCCCCCTTCCCCGTGCCCCCTGCCCCCCTGCCCCTGCCCCCTGCCCCCTGCCCCCGCCCCCTGCCCCCTCCCCTGGCCCCCTGCCTTGGCGTCGCTGCGCCGCAACGGCGGAAGGGCCGCTACTGCAAAGCCTCTTCCAGCGCTGCCGCAATCTCGCGTTCAAGTTTGGCTAACTCTGCCTGCAAGAGAGCGTGCATGAGGCGACTGTACTAGCTTGCACCTGTTCCTGGTCATTTGCAGACCACAGTCATGGTGATTCACACCACAGCATACCAGCTCCAGCACAGAAGAAAGGCATAGGTTGCGAGAGGGATCTCACCTTAGCACGGAGTAGATTCCGCCATATCCCGGAGCTTGGCCCTGATTTTTGAGGGCTCCCGTCTGCTGCAGGTCCGAGCATCGCGTTCATCCTGTTCACTGCCGTGTGAAGTTGCGTGGCACGCTCCACTGTGCTCTGCGCATCACGGTGTTATAGATGATGGACATTAGCTGTTGTAAGGCGGCTTGACTGGGCAGGTGGTGGTGGTTTGCAGGCTTGGGTACAGGTGGAGGAGTATCAACAGCAGCCAAGTACGTAAGTGAAGACGTACTGGTTCATCTGCAGCTTGGCTTGAGGTCCTGGTCAATGAGGCATCTACGGCAGCAGAACACATGGCTACCGACACGCTGCTTGCCACGGCCTGGCTCGTCTCAACATCGGCAGTAACATTCAGCTTGCGGCGGACAGCCTTTCCCTACACATGACACCGGGTTGGCAACTGTACAGGTGGTGTTCGAACTGATTGTATTCACCCTGTACACGCACGAGGCACTACCTGCCTTTTACCCGCCCGGATCTGTGCAGCGGCCACTTCAGCGGACGATACTAGCACATGGATGAAAGCGTGCCTGATCATCTTCATCAACATCCTCCACCGTGTCGGATGCCTTCGCGGGTGACTCAGCCACATCTTCCTCTGCTGCAGTGTGTCCTGCCGCTTGCGGCGCCTTCTTCGATGCCTTGCGCTTCACAGGTGGCTTCACAGGTGGATGTTCTGCCTCATCTAGCAGGCCAGGAGGAACCGCATAAATCCCAGACATGGCCCAAGCTTCGCACGTGCGGGGGGCTGCAGTTGGATCATCCGGATTCGGGACTTGCATATCACATACATGGACGTGTCTAGGTACACGGGCGCGCAAAGCACAGGCAGTACATCGCGATGGCTTACAGCGGCGTGCATAGGTTTACAGGGTTCAGTAACATGCACTGTATTCTTCACTCTCTTCACTCCCACGCTCCTCCTCATGGTCTGTCGAGTGCCGACGACAGAGTGGGTGCAGGGGACGAGACTAGGGAGAGGACGTAGACCGGGAACGTAATGAACACACCTGACGGCACTGGAGCGCGGCGCCACGACTCGCGGCGGGTCCAGAGAATCCAAGGCTCGAACCTCGAATGGGCTGGGAAGCCGCGCGGCCGCGGGGGCCGTGCCGCCGGCGCGGTGTGCCGCTGGAGACGACGGCGGGGGACAAGTGCGCGCCGTGGTAACGCTGAAATCGACGGGAAGGTCAAAAAAGTCAACCGAACACTTGATGCACGTCTGCGCACTTGAGT
>JALKAD010000203.1:157014-169882 GCA_024500015.1 Ulva compressa | reverse complement strand
GTCAAAATGTCCGCATGGACTCGTCCAGATGAATGCAGTAGTTGCCCCAGAGCTGAGTCGAGGTGAAGACGCGACACGTGCTGCTTGGGTTTGTAGATTGGGTGTCAGCAGCGTGTAGCTTCAAGGGAGTGGCACAGGCGCACCTGCAGCATCAGCGCTTCTTTGTCCATGTCCACGTTTCTGAGGCGCCCCCAGAGGTCAGGCGCTGCACGCAGAGCCTCCTGTAGCGCGCTCTCCTTGCTCTCGCCGAACGGCGGTGGGCTGAATAGGTTGACCATGTCCTGGGCTGTCATGGGGCCTGCATACAACAGATGTGGGCCTGAAGCCACGCCTGTTCTGAGGCCTGGGCCAGCCTCGGTACGATAACGGCCACGCCGCAATAGGTCGCTGACATCTTCTGCTAGTTTCTCTGGTTTTGTCTGGCGGGCGAACAGCCAGTTTTGGCCCTGCCAGCCTCGGAAAATTGGCATGTGGATCAGACAGTGCCAGACACCGTGCACAGACTGGAAGGGTGCATACTGCCGGTGCAAGCCATCCTTAGCATGCATACTATGTGTGGCCAATGGAATTTATCCGGAGGTACAGCCAAGCCTAATGGCCAGGATGAGAGAGCCCGTCAGATGCATCGCAGCTGCAGCGCACCAGCAAGCTGTCTCAGAAGTCTGTCGTTGGCCCATCGAAGCCGGCTTCGCGCGCCCAGCTTGGCAGCTGCAGCAAATTCTTGAGCCTCATACTCGTTTTGTGGCTCCAGTTTCAGGTTGACAGCACAACCCTGGTGGCTCTTTCTGCCCTTCTTGGTGGTACTGCGCGTTCTCTCGGTTTCGCCGCTGTCCATCAGCTGCGTGAGACGACGCCCATCCGGCATGATGAATGGCATAGAGGGAGTCATGTCTGGAGCGTCTACGTCGTCGTGTCTGTGTCGAATAAGAAGAGCGCTCTAGCGTGCAACCAGACACAAGCAGCGTCGCAGACCGCTGCACGCGTGATACGAGTCAGCAGAATCACGCAGTTCGAACTGTGTACACGATATCCTGACCTAGGACTGCCCTCACTTCTGTCGCGACGACATGTCGTTGCACATGAGCTCTTGGCAGATGCGTTGGAAATGCATGGAAGTCGAGCTTGCTGCCGAGGCATCTCGCGGCACTTCGGCCCTTACATTGGGCAGTTGCAAAGCATGCGCGATCACGGTTGCATGTTTAACAGCATGATGAAACTGCAGTGGAGCAGCGTGACCGATGCGTCTTATGTTTGCGGTGACCAGGCTTTCGTGCACAGCGCTGCTTGACTCTGCCGAGTGACTCGGCCCGAGTCAAATAACGCAACAGTGTCAACGGATGACCCTGGCTTCGCACCACAGTAGAAAGGGCGCCTGCGGACGAATCAGAATGACAGGTTTGCAAGGTGGAGGTGGAAGGCTGTCATGGAGTGCGCGCCACCGGGTATGCGAGTAAGCAGGATGTACACTGAGACGGACGTGAAGCACAAAGCCTTGCAATCATCGGGTGCCATGCACGAGGGACCATGCCTGTAACCGAATTCACTACGTAGTATTGGCACTTCTAGAACGTGACGATCAGCCAGTCAGGCGGCTATGCCTTGGCTCAACTGTTTGTGAAGCCACCTGGAGCCAACAACAGAGCACCGGTCCAACCGCGCATGATGGGCCTGCGCGGTCTAAGTCGACATGGAAGCCACACAAGATGGATGTGTATGCTACAGAGGATGGTGTTAAGCGCACTAAGCCAGCTCACCACCACGCAGAGCGACCTGGTACCGGAACTGGCCAGTCTCATGTTCCGCGTGTCTTCGTGCACTCTTTCGTAGCTTCGCGAGGCGGCTAGACTCGTGAGACTTGCGCAGACTCAATACAATGAACGAAAATGGGTCAAACACATTGGGCAGGCGTTTCGGGACCGCTTTGGGGGCGGTGCACAGTCATGGTAGAAGCCTGTGTGTGCGAGATGACGTCGCCGGAAGAAGACAACGTTAAATGCGTCTAGCTTACGCAGCGTCTGGCCAACAACTAGTGATACGACTAGTAATGTGGCGTGCTGTTGACATGACAACGCTGGCGTGAGCGCCAGTGAGCCCAGTGAGCGTGCTTTGCCACGTTCGACCATGGGCTCGGCATACTCGGTGTGCAAGGGGCACGACGAGTGGGAACCGCCAGGTACCCATGACATCGCATGATCAGTGCTTGCAAACATGATGTCCAACTCATGACAAGTGATTTATTCATTGAATCCATCTTGTTTGTCTTGGAGCTAGGTAGACTGGGCCCCAGTGCACGCTCCGCTTGACCGGCTTTGTTCACCGCTCGCCGGCAAGAGCAGCCATGGTGTGTTCCGGCGGTCGGTATATAACTACTCTGTAATATTGTCAATGTCGCAGTGTCTGATGTGTGTTGGTGTTTGCAGCCTCTGAAGCTCGACGTCAAGGTGTGCAGCGTCTCAGCCTGGTGCGCTCCTATTTCGCCGCAACATTACATGTGACTAAGCAAAATTATCGTGCAGCGGAAATTCTCGCAGAGGTCTGAGAGAGTCAAGGGCGTCGATCTCCATCCCACGGAGCCATGGTGTGCAGGACTGCTGCTCTCCTGCGTACGGGGCGGTATTAAATCATATCCATGCAACGCTTTGCCGCCAAGTAGACATATATGTGCATCTGATCGTGACGATGGTGCAATGTGCGATGCTTGTGTTGCAGGATCCTTGGCAACCTCTACACAGGCCATGTCTGCATCTGGAACTATTCCGATGGGGTGAGTCGCTATCGCACAGATGTGGAGGAAATGTATATATTGATGATGAGTGGAACTCTGCGCGGCTCGCGCCGCGATCACAGCTGTGGGGGAAAGCATGCTGGCACTGCCACTTCTGCGTTTGCTCAATCTCTGGCCTCACCTGCAGCACTAACAGCTTGTAAACATGCAGACTATGGTCAAATCGTTCGAGACAGCAGATGTGCCAGCCCGCTGCGCGAAGTTTGTGCCCAGGAAACAGTGGGTTGTCATCGGGAGCGACGACATGTTCATCCGTGTTTACAACTACAACACCATGGACAGAGTCAAGCAATTCGAAGCTCACGGGGATTACATTCGCTCAGTGGCTGTCCATCCTTCACTGCCATACATCCTGTCATGCTCAGATGACATGCTGATCAAGCTCTGGGACTGGGACAAGAACTTTGCTTGTACACAGATATTTGAAGGGCATGTCCACTACGTCATGCAGGTACGCAGACACGCCGATGACTTTATGAACATGCATGAAACAGCAGAGGCTGCGAATGCCTGGTGATGTCTAGGTGAGGCATTGATCCGTTGACGATCAGCTTCACTACTCCATGCTGCACCATGCCCTCCTGACACGGGCGCAACTCTCCCTCTCATCATGACTATGAGAACAGCAGATATGATTTTTCACGTACCTACTGTCCTTGTGACATCGGACATGGCTGCATGAGATGATGTGCTGCAGCTGCCCGCCAGCTCTCTCGCTGCATAGCCAAGCGATGTGGCTTTCATGCTCCTGGGAAACATCCGGGTTCTGGACGACATCTTGTTTCATGCATTGCAATGCGTGCTTCAAGCCCAGCATAGTTTGTATGCATTCGTTTTATGCAGAGCATCGACCCCAGGCGTTTTGATGGTGGCGTAGGAGCCCCTCACACCGCAGTCTCTTGATCTTGGCATTAGGCCAGTCGATCTAACAATGTCTCACCAACATTGCAAGTTCGCCGTGTGCAGGTGACCTTCAATCCCAAGGACACCAGCACGTTTGCCAGCGCATCTCTCGATAGGACTGTGAAGGTGTGGAGCATCGGGCAACCAGCGCCCAACTTCACACTGGAGGGCCATGAGAAGGGCGTCAACGCTGTAGACTACTTCACTGGTGGTGACCGGCCGTACTTGATATCTGGTGCAGATGACAAAACAGCCAAGGTTTGCACCTGCTTCCACCAGCCGTTGACATCCGAAACAGCCCTGCGCTGTCTGTTTGTACTTGACGCGGGGTAGTCAGGAAGACAGCTGTGTGTTCTGCCCGGGAGGTGCACTATCATTGAGGTCACACGGCCCCAGCATACCTGCCCCAGAACGACATCCTCCTGCACGTCTGCATGGTGACAGGAGCAGCGCCACAGCCTGCGTGTGGCCGCAGCAGCGGCAGAACAGCCGTCCTGACGCTCACCTTGAGACGCTGCCTCAGGCGGTGTCTGACTGCAACGTTGAAGCACGCACTGCAGCAAGCGTGTTCACACGTTCTGCTCGTGACCTAGCAAGTGGTGCTGCAGGTCTGGGACTATCAGACCAAGGCGTGCGTGCAAACGCTGGAGGGGCATGCCAACAACGTGTCAGCTGTCGTCTTCCATCCGGAGCTGCCCATCATTCTGACCGGTTCAGAGGACGGCTGCGTCAAGATCTGGCATGCGACCACATACAGGCACGCACCCACAGACCTGCGCCAGGCTCGTTCATCGCAAGCTGTGGTTGGGCCTGGTAGCACCCAGTTGCCCCGGCCTGTATTTCCAATGGCCGCACCCTCGCGCACATCGCACCCATGCTGCCCGGCATTGGGCGCTGCCCGGCATTGAATGCCGGTGCCTGCCCGTGGCCACTCCACCGCCGCCCCATGTGATGTGCACCAGAGTCATGCGAGCACAGCTGTACGGAGCCATCCAGCGGCTATCATGCGGCCGCAGCCTCTACCGCCCCTGCTCGCAACAGGGCCACGACCGACGTCCGGCTCGGTCGTGATCAAAGATATACTATGATGTATTTTCGTTTGCCTTGAGCACGGGGCGCAAACTGCGCAGCCCCCCCCCCCGCCCTCCCACCTTGAAGCGGGGACAGTCAGAGGGCAAAATCAGACATCAGACACAGCGCTGGGTGGATGCAGGATGGAGAGCTCCATCAACTACGGCATGGAGCGCGTGTGGTCGATCGGCGTCTGCCGCGGCACCAACGCGGTGTCGGTCGGGTACGACGAGGGCGTGGTGCTGATGAAGATGGGCAGCGAGGAGCCCGTGGCGAGCATGGACGCCACTGGCCGCATCATCTACGCGCGCCACAACGACGTCCACACCGCCGTCATCAAGGCCCTCGGCGCCGACTACGAGATCGTCGACGGCGAGCGGCTGCCCCTACCCATCAAGGTGCGCCACCCAGACCCCTGACGGCCACCTCGCCGCCTTCTCCACTGCGGCGATTCCCAGCCGCCGTAGAATCGCCGCCACGCTGCAGCTGGCACACCAGCTTTTGCTTGCGCTTGTCTGCTGGGTGCGGCGGCGAAGGCTGCACGTGCGCGGTGGGGCACCGGGCGATGGTCCGCACCTGCTGTGTTCCTGTGTTTCCACACCATGTTCTGAGTTTCCATAGCAAGCCGCCGTGGTTTCTGTGTTTCTGTTGGATGCGCTGTACGTTGCTGTCCAGAAATGGCCGGATGTCGGTGGATCACATATAGAGGTTTAAGTATTGACTTGCTGGCGGCCCACGGTGGCCCCTTGATGAACGGCATGCGCAAGTGTCCACGGGCGTATGCCTTTATCTCACCAGAGATTGCATGTGTATGGCAGCTGGCACTGCTGCACGCGCTCGTGGCAGCTGCTATAGCACGAATGGCATCAATCTGTGGGCTTACGCATGATGGGCTCCATTTTTTGCTGCACCCATGTGCGCCACAAGCCGCCACTCTCGCCGCCGTGCAGGACCTGGGCAGTTCCGAGATCTTCCCGGGGGTGATCAAGCACAACGCCAACGGCCGGTTCGTTGCGGTGCTCGGCGACGGGGAGTATGTCATCTACACCGCCCTCGCCTGGCGCAACAAGAGCTTCGGCTCCGCCGCCGACTTTGCGTGGAGCACGGAGCAGAACGACTATGCGACCCGCGAGACTGGCAGCAGCACCGTCAAGCTGCACAAAAACTTCAAGGCGCGCCCCGCCTCACCACTGCAACTGGTGTCCATATCAAACGTTAACATGGCAATTAACGGTTGGCGCATGCTTCCATCTCAAGCGTCGGGCCTGTAATCCGCCACGCCATGCGTGCATGCTTATCACCACTTTACGCCTCGGCGGGGCTGGCCATCGCGGAGGTGCTCCTGGCCCCAGTATGGCCCATCGTCCAAGGCACGGCCGAGTTGACCCACTGATTGCGTCACAGTCGCCTTCCACTATGTGCCCAAGCTTGAGGAGAGAATAGTGTACCTCAAGCTCACCACCATGGCATCCACGGGGTGGCGCACTCCGGAACCTCCTCCTCGCGTTCGCTTCCAGCTGATGCTCTCTCGGGCGAGCCTTCCCTGGGTGACCGCACTGCTGTAGCATGCTACTGTTCACGCCACGCCACGCCGCAATGGCACCACAGCGTGCGTGCCTGCGCTGTGGTGCTTGAGAGCAGCATGGTTGCACCGTGCATCACAGCAGCAACGGTTGCACCGTGCATCGGAGCAGCAACGGCTGTACCATGCATCAGAGCAGCAACGGTTGCACCGTGCATCGGAGCAGCAACGGTTGTACCATGCATCAGAGCAGCAACGGTTGTACCATGCAGGAGGCGGGCTCCATCTCCCTCGGCTTCACTCCGGACGGCATGCACGGCGGCGCGCTGCTCGCGGTGCGCGCCGCGGAGCACATCTCCTTCTACGACTGGGACTCGCGCCAGTGCGTGCGCCGCATCGACGTCGCCGCCGAGACGGTGTTCTGGAACCCTGCCGGCGACATGCTCGCCGTCGCGTGCAAGGACAGCTTCTACGTCCTGCAGTACAACCGCGACGCGGTGGCGGCCGCCGTCGCCGGGGGGGCCACCATCGACGATGACGGCGTGGAGGACGCGTTTGAGGTCGTCACCGAGGTGCGGCCTCCGCATGGCCTCGTGCTGTGCTGCCTCGTGCTGTGCTCGTCACCGAGGCCTCCGACCTCTGCATGGCTGCGGCTGATCAGAGGCCTGGCGTCTGCACACGTGCCGTGAATGTGCAGCATTCAATGATGCTGCGTGGCGCCATGTGCACGTCTGCGGTGCTGCCTGCCAGTGTGCGTCCGCTGGGTCACGCGCCAGCGACCAACGTGGCAAACATGCCGCAGACAGTCGCAGGCAGATGGTCCACACATGCCACCTCTGTCCACACATGTCACCTCTGCGTGGCGCAGCCACATGCGCAGTCCGGCCACCTGCAAGGCTGTTGCCGCTGTAGTAAAGGCAGTCCCGCCACCATCTGCTTTCTCAGACCATACCATCGCAGGCATTTCTGGGTGTTGCAGCGGACGCATGCCATCGGCCATACATGGCAGTGATGGGGCTGGAAGCCGCAACTGCGTGGTGCAGCGTTTGCATCCACCAGGCCGGCTGTGCGCTGTGTCTCTGGCCGGCTGTGCAGGAGGCCAACGGTTGTGGCGTGCTGCAGCAGACCGGCATGTGCACGGCAACGGCACCCGGGCGCCTGTTCACACCGACCGTCTGCCACATCGCACCAGCATCAACGCCTGCATAGCGGTGACCTGGGCATCCGTCCAGACGGCGCCCCAAGTGGACACCCCCCGCCGCACGTGCATGCCGCCACACAGATGCAGCGACAGTAACCCACTCCGCTGCGCAGCAGTGGTGCGGCTGCCACGGCGCGGTCACAGCCGGCGGCCGAATCACAGCGCATGCTACTGACGACGTACGCTGTGGCTGCAGGTGGAGGAGCGCGTGAGCACGGGGCTGTGGGTCGGAGACTGCTTCGTGTTCAGCAACGCGAGCTGGCGGCTCAACTACTGCGTTGGCGGCGAGGTCACCGTGATGTTCCACCTCGACCGCCCGCTCTTCCTGCTCGGCTACATTGCCGCGCAGCAGCGGCTGTACCTCATCGACCGCGAGCACTCCATCGTGAGCTACACGCTGCTGCTCGCGCTCGTCGAGTTCAAGACGCTCGTCATGCGCGGCGAGACCGACGACGCCTACGCCATGATCCCGAGCCTGCCGGCCGACCAGCTCGACGGGTGCGCTGCTGCACGACGGCTCCCTCCTGCAGGGGTGCCCTGGTGTGCGCATGGCTGGAGCTTGCCATGCGGCCTGCCCCGCGCATGGCTGCAGCTTGTCATGTGGCCTGCCCCGCGCATGGCTGCAGCCTGTCATGTGGCCTGCCCCGCTCGTTGCCGTGCACCCGCGTGTCGAGTGGGGCCACCTGCCTCGACGGTTGCTTGTGGTGCCAATGTGAACAGTCGTCGATGTGTGTTGCTGCACCGTGAAGCGCTCCGGTTCCAGAACCAGTGCAGGGAACGCTGACAAACGGGTGCGTTAAGATGCACTGGTCTCAGCAGCACGGGTGAGGGTTTCCGCGCAGCTGCCGGTCAAATGGAAACATTCTGCTGTCGAGACTCGCTGCGCACACACGAATGCGTTGCATGCTCGCCCTCCATGCATGCAGCAGAGGAGGGCCACTCTGAGCCGACCTCTGCCATAAGAAAGTGCACAGTCGTGACCCACGGTGCTGCGTGGGTACACTTCTCTTCCAGTGTCTGGTACAAGACACTGCCACGTGTAGTCCTGTCATGTGTGCTGGCCGCAGCTCACCCTGCCGCGTCCCATAGATGCTCACTGACGTTCGCTCTTTGCTTGCCTTTGTGTTCTACCACTTTGTGGAGCATATCTCTGTGACCGGTTTGTCCTCTTTTCTCACACCGGCGTTTGCTCTTGACTGTGCAGCGTGGCCAAGTTCCTGGAGGGCCGTGGGGAGGTGGCCAAGGCGTTGGAGGTCGCGCGGGACCCCGACTACCGGTTCGACCTCGCCGCGCAGCTCTCCGACTTTGACGTCGCCCTCGCCATCGCCGAGGAGCTCGCCTCGCCGGCGCGCTGGAAGCAGCTCGGCGAGATGGCGCTGGCCGACGGCCGGCTGCCGCTCGCGCAGCGCTGCCTGCGCCACAGCGGCGACCTCTCCGGCATGATGCTCATGTTCAGCGCCACCGGCAACCGCGCCGGCATGCAGGTGCGCCGCACCTGCCCGTACCGCTTGCCGCCGCGTGTTTGGGCTGTGCGCCTGCTAGATTCTGGAAACTATGTCTACCCTACCCTTGCAAAGTAATGGACTGCCTTGTCGAACAATTACTCCTGGATTTGTCCATTGATGTCGCTGTATTGAGGACCACTCAGCCAAAAAAGCAGAGACGAGGGGTACAATATTTAGCGGGTGTACAGCAGATCGAAGTGCGGAGTACGTCAGCGGGAGTGTGCGTGATTGCTCGCTGCTCATGTCTATACACCGCGACGCGTAGCAGCAGTCCATGCCAGGCTGCTGGCAGCAGCAGCGCAGCACACAGGATGCGTTGCAGCAGTGCGACGCCACGCTGCATGCTACGGCGACGCCCTGCGGCATCAGCCCTGCATTGGAGCACCTGTTGGCTGGGCAGCTCAACACCACGTGGACTGAGCTGCTGATTATGCCGGCGGCCACGAGGCCGCATGCTGGGTGGCCGCTATGGGCGCGCAGCACAGCACACGGAGCAGGCGATGCGGTGCCATCATGGGCCGGCGTGAACGCCACGCCGATGCGTCACCATGGGGCACACGCTGTGCACGCGCGCAGCTGCCTGCCGTGCTGCTCTGCCACATCACGGAGCTTCTGGAGCTTGGCGCTGTGCCGGTGCCTGCCTGTGGTGACGCTGTGCCGTCGGTGACGCTGTGCCGGTGCCTGCAGGAGCTGTGCCAGCAGGCGCGCGCGGCCAACAAGTTCAACGTCGCCTTCCTCGGCCACTTCATGCTGCAGGAGGCCGACGCCTGCCTCGACGTCCTCGTCGCCTGCGGCCGCCTCCCCGAGGCCACCTTCTTCGCGCGCACCTACCGCCCCTCGCGCTGCTCCGAAATGCTCGCGCTCTGGCGCGCCGACCTGCGCAGCGTCAACGGCCGCGCCGCCGAGGCCCTCGCGGACCCCGCGGAGTACGGCAACCTCTTCCCGGACTGGCAGGAAGCGTTGCAGGTGGAGGCGGCGCGGGAGGCGTCGCAGGCGCAGGCGGCCAGCCCCAAGCCGGCCACCGCGTACCCCGCGCACCAGGATGCCGGCTCCCTCGACCTCATCGCCCTTGTGCGCTCCTCCCTGTGACCATGCGTGCTGTGCGTCTTGCATGCTGTGCGCTCCTCCCTGTGCCCCACCGCCCATCCATGCTGTGCGTCTTGTGGGCTGTGCGCGCACGCACGACTGATGTCATTGGTTTGTCTGCACAGCACGAGGCGCTTGCCGGCTGTTGTACGCGCATGATGGTGCTGGCACGGCAAGCATGGCAGGAATGCATGCAGTCTGATTTCGGCAGTGCAGACACGGCAGGTGGAATCCTTGCGTGATTGCCGTGTTTGCGTCCCGGTAGGTTTGGCATGTGGCAATTTCCATGAATGCACCCGGCCCGGAAGGCTTCCACGGTGGCGCTTGCGATAGAGCAGCGTGGCTCTCGCCTCTGCGGAGCTGACTCGTGGCCCACCGCCAGCGGGACAAGCTGAAGCCGGTTGCTTGCTCAACTGTCAGGTGGGCTCAGGTCAATGGCCCGATGATTCTTCATGATGCAGCTTAGCCATGTCCTCGCCAGGCCCACGTGGGCATGCAGCAGCTGTGCGCTGCCTCGGCTGCGTGCCGTGTGCTGATCTAGGTCCACGCATCACCCCTACTCAGTCACCGCAGCGAGCGCCTGAGCGGGCGGTGCGGTGACTGAGCGCCACTCATCACCGCGGTGACTGAGCGTCAGGTCACCCCTGTTCAGTCACCGCGGCACATCGCCCTCCTCCCACGCTGCTCGCACCAGAGCCATCTCTCCGGGGAAGCACACACGAAGTGCCTGTGAGGTAATTCACAATGCTTCAGGCAGGGGCGTGACGTGGCATGCGCATGCATGTTGCACTGATGTGTGGGTGCACGCGAAGATTGGCAGTGGCATGCGGCCCTGCAGCAGCATGTTGGCAGTGGCATGCGTGTGCAGTGGCATGCATTGGCAGTGGCGTGTGTGTGCAGATGAAGGAAGGCAAGCCTCTTTTTGAGAACGGCGCGGTGGCCGCGCCTGCGGCTCCGCCGGCAGAGCCAGAGGCTGCAGCGCCCGCGGCGGCTCCAACGCCTTCGGGCGCACCCCCCGCAGACGCAGCAGCAGCCACGGCGAATAACGGCCAAGTGGATGCGGAGGCCGATGAAGAGGAGGAGGAGGTGGAAGAGGAGGTGTGCTCCTGGGTGCGCCAGATTGCACCTCTTGTCAAACTGTTGGCTGCCAGCTGTATACTGTTAGCTGCCAGCACCGTCGCTTGCAGGCCCGTTGCGCGGCCATGCTATTGGCTTGTTGACTGCACTGCGTCACTGTCTGCCACGAGCAACGAGTGTGCGGCACAACAGCTGGAGCGTCGCAGCTGTTCTGTGGCTGCGCATGAGTGCCACTGCCTGAAGGCGTGCCCTTTCCGAATCGGAATGCAAATGTCCGGTGTAGCAGGCGGGCCTCTGCTCAGCGGGGTGGTTGTGCAGGTTGAGGTGGAAGAGGAGGTGGAGGTCGAGGTGGAGGAAAGCGTAGACGAGGACGAGTTCTTGGACGGGGATGAAGGCGACGCGGCGGATGAGGAAGAGAGCGACGAGGGGTGGGGTGCGTGAGTGCGGCATAGGGGGCATGTGTCACACTGAAGACGTTGTAAAGTTACGAAGCTTCGGGACACTGCCAAAATCGGGGCACGGTCGTCGCAGTCTTCTACTCAATGGTTTCTAGGTTTGGGAGGCCTGCTGGGCAACGCTGCCGGACAACGACGCATGTGCAGCGATCGTAGACTGGAGCAGTATCTTTTTGAATGAACATCTGTGATTCATTTCGAACAGCTGGACGCGATCATGCATGTTGTGGTGTTGTTCAATATGTCCAGACTGCATGGCCCGCCTGCTGGCACACATGTTACATCCCTGCCGCGCCACTTGACGAAACATCGTTACAAGCGGAAGGAGCGCGGACCAGATGATAGATCAAACTGTGCATTCATGCAAGCAACACTATTGTCGGGCTAGTCCTCAACATTCATCTAGCACACCAAACTTGCCGTGAAGTGTCACAGGGGCCAAACTACGTCCAGCAACAATGGAAGGATTCGAACGACTTTCACATACGCATTGGATTCGAATTACCAAATGTCGAGCTAAAGATGGCAGCCTTGCGCCCTACATCACCCGGCGCTAGCATCGACCGGGATGCAGGTATCTGTACACAAGTCAAATTGCTTCCGATGGAGGAGTGGCTTGCTCTTGTCACGCTCGGTGATCATGTAACTATTACTACCGCGCTGTTCCCGCCTCGTTTACTGGCTGACGTAGCGATGTCGGTGCAGCAAACCATGTTGTTGCAGTGCGCACTCCGCATAGGTCTACCATTCGCAGTACTCCAGGACAATGATGTTCACGCGGAAGCCATATACATCCACGGCATTTGAAATGTCTCGCTGCGCCGCAACGAATTTCAATTTGTCGGGATCTGTGATCGCGAGATGAGCCTGGAGCAAGCGAGGCGAATGACCACCTGCCCGCGTTGCGCGTCCATGCATGGCCATTTCGATTGCTGTTCTCACACGTTCACACGCATCTGCAACTACCTCTAACAGCATGTTCGTTCATCCCGACCTATATAATACTAACAAGAGTAACATGGAAGAGTATCGATATCGGTATCGGAATCGGTAAAAAGTGGCTACAGGGGGTACGCGGCGCGGCAAAGCCATGCCCAAGCACTTGAACATGCACATGCACGTCAGCGCGAGCTCGGGTAGCTATAGGTGATCCGGACCTTGACTCACTAGATCAATTCGCTGCACCTCGGCACGATGCACAGCTGCATGTGCAGCCTGATCTTCGCGGATGCGAGCAAGCGGAACAAGGTTGCGCAAAACAAC
>JALKAD010000203.1:83978-111709 GCA_024500015.1 Ulva compressa | reverse complement strand
GGGAACAGCCAGCTGCGAAATTTCCCAGGCTGCAACACCTCTTGGTGGCATGCTCGAAAGTCGCATTGCTCGAAAGTAGCATGAGCTATTCTGCATCGAGTCACTGACCCTCCAAGCCACGCAGGCAGCATCACAGGTGACACTGCGGTGCTCTGTCTGCTCAACAATCTGGAATTTGAAAGGGTGGGCTCACATGTGGTGGCCCATTAGCCACCAATGCCACCAATGCCACCATGCATGGTACCATGCCACCAATGCCACGCATGGCCACGATAGTACACCATGCAGCATGGCACTCACTTGTCGGTGGCACCCGTCAAAGAGTGCACATCCAATTTGCAACTGGAGGGTTGCTCCTTGGCAGGGAGATCTCCCCCGAGAGTGCAGCTTCCTCACAGGCATGCACCTGTTGATGCAGTGGCAAAGCCAGGGCTGCTGACTCATGAAAGTGGCCACAACTGCTGTGACTCATCTGGGCATTCACCTGCTTCTCCAATGGAACTCATGTAATTTAGCAGACACGAGCAACCTCCCTCCTTGCATTTTCCATTTTCCAAACTGCATTTTCCTGCTGGCTGGATCACATCAGGCGCCTCCTTCATGATATCATCCTGGCCTGCACACTCTTCCAAAGATAATGCTGTACACAAGCATCTTCTGGGGTTGCGTTGCTGTGTCTGGTGGCCATGATCTCAATGGCCATGACTGTCTCAGCACCTTCAGAACTCTGACTGCCTCTTGAATAACACCTCTGCCGTCATGCCTCAGACCATGCTTTACCTCAGACCATGCTTCACTGTTGCAGCAGACAATCCTTGCTCCACCTGGGACTGCCGATCTTCTGCATCTTCTGTCCATCAGTAGCGCTCCGACATCCTGCAGCACTGCTGGCCATGGCATTGACCATCTGTCTCCCGCCAGCAATACAACCCTCCACACAGCTGCGTGATTAGGCCTTGACAGCTCTGTCTGACGCTCCCGCCACCTTGGCCAGGCCTTGCATGTGGCAGTCTGGGTCTACAGCAACAGCTCTGTGCATCCCTTGTTCATCCGATGTGTCAGCACCACCTGGTGTGGCCATTCTTGCACTGCCTATTGTGTCTTGGGGTGGCTGCCTGGAGTGGCTATGTGCCTGCTGCTGAGCCACGGCAAAACTACAACGAATTAGAGTGCATATACAAAATTTGTTTCAGTGATATTGCTGGATATTCGGGTCAGTGTGCCCCAGGAGGGAGCTATGCTACCAGATGAACTCTTCATATGGTAGGATCCAGTTGTGCAGGTGTTGCAACACATGTTGAGCCACTGTATGAGCACCATGCAAGCACCATTGACTCTGCATCATTGTTCAGCAATGAGAGGCTTGGAGTTGCATGGCTCCAGGCCATGAATCTGTATGGAGACCTTCTAATGCTGAGTGTGAGATGTGCCCCAAGATTTAAAAAGCACATGTGTTTCTTGTTAGGCCACAGCAGATGTGTTTGCATAATATTCATGGCCTAATTAGGTAATATGGTTGTGGATACACTTGTGGCTGTTGTGGCACATGGTAGTCAGCTCCACAGTATTTTCATTTTCTGGAGCAGCACAACCGCAGTTCTCACTGGTCCCCCCCTTTTGTGAGGCTCAGGGCCACCACAGTTCACACTGCAGCTTGCACATGCACATCAACATCACATCAACATCAACTGAGGTCCCCTGTACCTCCCTGCACAATTGCAGTGCCCCTTGCATGTTTGTGGGTTGTATGGGCTGCCACTACAGTGCACTAGTGGGCCACACCAGCTGCCATGCATGCCATCAAATCATATGCATACCATGGAACTCCATCTTCAACTGTGATCCATGCATCTACATACAACAGCTCTAGCCATCTGCATGGTTCAGACTGTCTGTGACCAACAGCTTGACCACTTGCCTACCAGGTGTTGCTGGTCTGGTGCCCGGTAGTCCGATGGGCGGTAGTCCCATGGGCGCCCGCAGTCTGTCAACATTGTAATGCATTGCCATGGCTTCCAGCCAGCCTACTGTGCACCTGCTGCAAGCCTGCGCATGGTCACACTCAGTGCCCAGCGTTCTTCGTGGTGTACTGTCACAGCAGCTGTTGTCAGTCAAACAGAACTCTGGGCCTGCCTGTTGTCTACCACCCCTCCTTTTTCAGAGTGCCGCAGTCAGTAAGTAATGGAGCAACCAGATGAGGACTCCTGCAGTGCCAGCAGTGCCTGTCATCATCCTCATTGCAGCCTGCTTTGAAAAATACATCCTGGCCAGTGGCCAGTACTAGTGGCTACATGGCTACATGTACATACCTGAAACAGCATGTGAAATACCCGCACTCGCCACGAACCTACCATGCATGTGCACACCTTGGCACCACAATTTATATGCGCGAACGCCGGCGGGTACCTCGATAGACCTGGCCACCGCCGGCCGGTACCCCGATAGACCTGACCACTCAGTCCACTCGGAGCCGGGCCGCTACCGATTGAACCAGGCCATACCATGATGGTAGCTGCATCAACATTCAGGCGGTATCTGCGCTCCGATTACTGTTTGTTTGTCATGACTGAACTAGATCAACGTGGTCCATGATGTGATTCGGCCCTGCCCACTTCGGCCATTTCCACGACCGCTTCGCCTGCAAGGCCAGCAGGCGCAGCTCACGCGCCGCATGCTGCACGAGCTCACTAGTTGCCTGCCCGAGCGCCACAGACGAGTGGCCGTTTGCGTGAGCGTCTCACTACCTGTAGCTGGCATTACGCTGATAGCGCGCCACCGACCAGCGAGCGTGAAGTTCACGCCGGTCAGGAAATCGGGCCATAGTTAATTGCTGACGGTCGCAGCGCGCACGTTCCGTGTCCTGTTCACAGCGCGAATGGCCGTGGGTACTGTCGAAAACATGATGCAGGGTGACATGACGGCGGTGCCCAGATGGGCTGCACACTCTCCCTCGGGCGAGGAGACGCCGTTAACGTTGTCTTCGAAGACAAATTCTAAAGTGGCTGCAGGGTAGTTTCCTGAACACAGACATTGCTTTTAGTCGCCTAGGCCTGGCTGGGTAATTGAGCCTCGCCGGGGTGCCAATTGGGCAGCGCAGCGCTCCGATCGTGTTTTGCGATTGCGCCGGGACTAATTTTGCACTGGCTGCCATTCCTACTCGTACTTTGCAGTGCTCGGGATCACGACGACCAACCTGTTGCAATTGTGCCGAACTCGGGTCAGGTGGCAGTCAAGTATTGCCGAATGCGTACCAACATGCGCATCGCTATGTGTGTCTATGAGCCATCAGCCAAGGCCGTTGCTGTATCTCGTCCGGCCGCATGCGGTTCTTGAGTTCGTGGGACTGCTCTCTGACGTTGTCATGTTTATCGTCGAACCTGCATCCATCAAGTTCACGCGTTGACCAGCAGTGAGCAGGCCGGCTCTTGCACATGGCCCTGGCATTCATTGCGTCAGCCCCCTGCGACGCACCCCACGCTGTCGCGTGACTCCGAGGTCTAGCTCTCTCAGCACACCGCCTTGTGCTGTGACTGTGCACCTGGTGCTGCTGAGCGCCACACCTGCCTTGCGCAGCTGACTTGTTCGCCCTCGGGGCGCCGAACCAGATGGACTATCCACGCACAAGTCATTCGCAGATGAGCTGTGCATGGCCGTGCTGGTTGTGACGCCGTCTAGCTAGACGTCTGTAGGCGCGGCGCCCGCTGCCAGAAGGCGCGTGCAGGCGGTACGATCAGCCGCACATGAGGCGGTTGTACCAGGCCTGTGCAGGGCGTTTGAAAACTCTCGGTATTCCCGGTTTCCGATCTCGAGATGAACCGGTTGCATCACGAAAATGGCAATGCAGACCGGATTGGCCATACAAAGTAACACCAAACGTGTTGTGACATCCCGGGGTTTTATTTTTTTCCGCTGTGCGTTCGACCGGGATTTAGCCACAACGAAAACACCCGGTATCACGGCGGGGTGTAGAGGTCTGGGTACCACCCCCGACTCGAGTGCTCCTTTTGTGATGCAAGGGGTTTCCTAGTTTGCGCTCCGTCATATTAAGGATTACTGATGGCATTCCCCGGCAGGCCTCTTATATCAACCGAACCTACCGAACTGGCGATCTGTGCATGAAAGTTTTTGCTAGGTGTACAGAAGCTGCCATGCGTGTAGCTGTTCTAAAGGTGCAACTGCAGCGCGACGCCAGCCACCGGCGCGGGTTCGTGCGTGCACATGCTACTTGACCTGGCGGGACGCTTGCATGTAAAGTATTGTACTAGGGAGAGTCCGCACCAAAAACAAACAAGGTGTGTGCACACCTGTAGCAGCCGAGAAGACTGCCACAACGAACGTGTTGCAGTGTTGCACGATGTGAAGTCACCCAACCGGTCCTGGTCCTTGCAAGTCCGCGGCGTGCCATGTTAGGCGGACTTGCACGTTCGCAACATTTTCGCATTCACCACCTGACAAATTTCAGCAGTACTGCAAAAAGTGTGCACTTGTACTACAGCGACCGCCTTAGGCACTGCCACGGGGACACTGCTTTACAATTTCAGGCATGCAGGCTAAGATATCGTAAATTCAAGAACAGCAGCGCTCAGCACTCGCGGCTGCGCTTGCCGGAACTTTATCAGGCATCGGCATAGGAGGCAGGGAGCACAGGCGACGTCGCGGGGGTCAGGTACAAAGCCAACTCTTCTATGTCGATCGCCGAAGGTGACAGTTTGTTCTGCACATGTGCCATTACAGTCGTCGGAAGCGTGAGATCACATTCCTAGTGAGGCTGTGGTATAATTACATTTGCGCGTACCCGGGAACTAGTCATGAGAATCACTCATTACGCGACTATTGGGTACTGCGCATCGTGCGAAAAGGCCTGCTCCATCACGACGGTGAACTTGTAATGCGGAAGTGGCTATATGTGCACAAGGAAAATGATATTCTGGAATATGAATACGTCGCAGCTCATGCACGATGATCATGCAGCAGACCAGTCAGTCACAGCTGGGTCAAGCGCAAGGCAACGCCTGTTGCTCGAAAGGACCTCACTTCTGCGTGTGAGGCATCGTTTCGCTTTCATTGCCGTCTCTGCGCTGGTCACTGAACATTCCTTGCAACAGCGCAAACACGCGTAAGCCTGCACTGCACAGTACCCAGCATACTAGGCGCCAAAAGCTACATCCAACATCAAGATATACTTACCGTTGATACTATTCGGCTGGCTTGTCCTTGGATGAAGATGACGGCCGGTAGCAGGCCACAGCGATGCGCGCACACTGCGGCGAGCAGATGGGGCCCAGCATGACTGAACCCGCTTCAAAGACTTTTTAGTGGTTCATTGTTGAGGTTTGCTCCGTCCTGGCGCTGGTTCCTGTTTAGCTGAGGCCCGTTGCATATAGAAGTGCCACCGCAGAGCTTGCAGTGTACACTAACGAACAGGCGGTAGTGGAAGCCGTGGCCGACGCGATGAGAAATCACAGGTTCTCCTTAGCTCTGCTACCATTGCAGTACAGGCTCGTCGAACTCGTGATGAATGCTTGTCTGCTCGAGCGGATGGCGCAGGCAGTAGGTTGCAGAATCGCGTGGATGACCTTGGCAGGCGCTTTGTCTAAACACCGAGTGTGCATCACACCAGCATGCTGCCCGTGCGCCGCGTCGCGGGCGATCGCACGGGGCTGTCGCTTCTGATCGAACGTGTGACGCGCTGAGTCGTCCGCAACGGCACTCGGTCCGCCCGTCGGGCCCACTCACGCGCAATCTTACCCGCACGCCACCTGCACGCCCCACCGGCGCGCCTCGCGTGCTGAGTGTGTGTCAAGTAGAGCGTACTGATTGCATACAACTGCATGCGCGCGGCAGCCTCACTGGCCCGTCCAGCTGCACGTTTCTCCAGACTCTGAGTCACTGGCCCATCCCGCTGCAGATCCAACCCACTGCACCTCGCCCACTGAGCCGCCCGCGAGCCCCCGTCTGCATGGCACCCTCCCTCCCAAAGGTGCACCCAATGCCCGTTGAGAAGGCGCACTCTGCCGCCAGCGCGGCCATGGCGAGCCACGCCCTCGCCAGCCAGCCGCGGGTGTTTATCCCCACCTCTGTGCATACGCACATGTACGCGTCTGTCGTCAACGCCGAGGCAGCCGCCGAGGCCGCCCGGCAGGCGTTGCATGCTGCGGAGGCCGTCGCTAGCAAGGCGTCCGCGGCTGCCGACATCGCCCGCCGCAAGGCCGCCGTGGCCGTGGCGGCAGAGGAACAGGCTCTACAAGACGTGGCGCTGTGCAAGGCAGCGGCCGCGATCGCCATCGAGCACCACACCTCCACCGTCCGGAACCTCCTACAGCTGCCACAGGGTCCCGGCCAGGACCACAACACCGATGCCCGGCCCGGCGCCTCGGCATCCCCCCCCCGCACGTCCGCGGCGCCGGCTGCACCGGCCTCGCTGGCGCCCACCCTCGCGGCTCTCGCCGCCGCGGGCGAACGCAGCGCCCAGGACAACAGCGACGCGCTTGCAGTCGCGGCGGCAACAGCCGTGGCCCGCGCATGCATCCAGCAGCACATGAGCGGCTCCTTCCAAGCCTTCCACGCCTCCACGGCCGAGCCCAGCGCCACGTTTGCAGTGCCCCAGCCTTCCGGCAGCCCCGCAGCCACCACCCCGCAGCGCCTCACAGGCAGCGCTACCGACAGCGCTGCGGCCAAGGGGCAGGCCGCCGCTGCTGCTGCCGCCCCAGGCGAGGCCACAGCACAGATGGAGCCACCGCGTCCAGCTGTGACAGGTGTGCTCACCCAGTCCAAACTTGTGGTTGTTTTCCATGGGTCCCAGAGGTTGTAGGGCACTTCACTTCCCGCATGGCAATCTTGGCAATATTGGCAATCTTGAACTGCGTCTGGATAGTGCACAAGTAGGTGGGGGTGGATATATCAGGAAGGGATGGCTCTGTGGCCACTGTGCCTGCGGTTCTAGTGTCTGGTGGATGCTCGTGGTTTCTGCTGTGAGGCTGGCACACAGTTGAAAACTGAACCCAGGTTGAGTGATCCATGCTTCTGTCTGTGGCCTCATTGTGCCTGTGGTTAGTGAAACTGTGCAGCCTCGCAGCAGACAAAGGGGTGGTTGGGCTGCATGCACACTCGCGTGCATGAATATGCATGACTGCAGTGCACATGGTTTCATGCTTGTGTGAGACGGGCAGAGAATGTTGTGCACCAGATGGGCCCCAGGCCTCCTCTGCTCTCAGTGGCCGCCCTTGAACGCTTCCTCGTGTTGTAAGAGCACGTGTGTGGGGCTCAACTGTATGTGAGCCCATTCGGATCAGATGCACATGTGATCCCAGCCTCGAGGTGCCCAGAGTAGTTGACACTCAAGTATGCAGTCTGCAAGCTTGTTCCATGTTGGCCTGTGCCACTCCCATGGGATCCCAGTCCGCACAGCTGGCACAGCCGTGCTGGCACACTGATTGACTCGGAGGCCAGTCAAGTGCTGCTGCCAGTGGTAGACTGTGCACTAGCTGTGGCCTAGTTGTGGCTGCTGCGTGGGTGTGTCACAGTGTGCATGGCCTGTGTGCATGGTGTTTCTCCAGCCTGGCCTGTCCATGGCCATCCTGGTGCAGCAGAAGACAAACTGCACTGCTTGCCAGTTAGCACCCAGGCTGGCATTAACTGCTGGTCAAGCACCTTTCGCCTCGCCCCGGTGTCTGCACTGTGGCACTGTCTTTCAAAGCTGCTTGTGTTCCAGACGGTATGTGATGATGTATCCAGCCACAAGAATTGCATCACATGGCACAGCTGCTACCCCCAACTGCATCTCAGAGCAGCTGCGCCAAGGCCCCCTGACCTCATTCAAACTTATGTCCACGTCAGGCCTTGTGTGGCCTGTAACTTGTGAAAAGCAAGCTCGGCACGTACATGTTGTCTGACCAGACCACACCAGCCCTTTAGGGTAGTTTCTTCGCAAGTTCGTATCTTATCACGCAAGTTTAGTAGTCACAACAGACACCACAGGTTTCTATCACGTCAGTTGTGGCTATGGCTAGGCCAATGTTCCACTGAGATCACCTTCGGTCTGTTGCAGTTGCAGCTTTGGCCCGTTGTAGTCTTCATTTCCTGTTGTAGTCTTCATTTCCTTTGCGTTTCTTTTTCATTCGGACTATTTCATCCCCGAGTCTGCTGGCATCTGTAATTGTTTGCATATATACTTCACTAGCAGTAGTGAAATGCACATTCGGCATGCATAGACTGCAGGGGGTGCTAATTTTCTGCCTCTTTCTGAGTTATTTTGCTTGCACATTGTAGTAAGCAGCAGACAGCAGACAACACAGCGGCTGCAGACTACAGCGCAACACCGCTCTGAGCTGGGGATTGATCAGGTGGTGGAGGTGACTGGGAAGGAGGGTGCCTAGAACTTCTTTCTAGAACTAATTGCGTTTTCCGACCTAGCCCAAAAATGTTTTGCACACCCTTGCCCAATCTCGTCACAGACACGACAGTCCGACGTTGTATATGCATACTTCACGGGCAGTCAGCCGTGAACTGCGTGCCAGCGCGATGCATCATGCTTGTGCGCGTGGCTGTCCCTGTGTCTTCTAGTGCAGCTGTGTTCAGACGACGATGCTGCAAATCCTCGCGTTGCACTGCGCGCGCGTCGATGTTCCGCAACAGCAGCAGGTTTCGTCACTCACTAGTGAATTCTCCATTCCATCTTCCGTGCATCTCTGGCTCGCCTGCGAGCATCGCAGTCGTGGCATACCCCACGTCGCGTGCACCTGCCCATTGCAACGCGTTGCTCATCTTTTGCGCTGAACCTCTCACGCGCTTGTGTGGGTGGCGACTCGCACACACCCACTCATTTTCGATGCATGCACTTGCGCGATGCGCATGCATGCATCGCACGTGCATCACATGGCATAGGAGCTTATATCCGCCCAAGCTGACCACTTTCACCAACACAAGATTCGGGTTCGTGCCGCGCCCACACACTCGATTGAGAAGCCATTGATGCTTCAGTGGTCGGCTGCAGCTACCATCCCGCCTCTTGCATCAGGGCGACTTCTGCGTGTTTTCCGAGATGAAGTGTGCTGAGGAGATATATGCATGCAGGCAAGGCTCACACTGGAGTTGAGAGGAATGCTGAGGATCAGGCTCCCCCGCCACGCTCGTCTGACATTCAGGCCGCAGCCGCTGCCACTCTCCTCGCGCTCTCAGAGGCCGCCGTCACGGGCCGCACCGCCAGCGCGCAGAGCCACTCCAAGCCGCAGCAGATGCAACCCTCGGCCTCCGAACCCGACATCGGCAACGCCTGGGCCGCCGCGGCCGCTGCGGCCATTGCCAACGCATACTCCAAGCGGCAGCGCACACCGCAGCCGCCGCCGTCGCAGCTCACAGCTGCCGCACCCGCAACTTCGAGTACACCAGGTCCGCGTCGGGGCCTCCTGTGTACCTTCTCCTCTGCAGCCAGACCGCGTGAGCATCATGATTTGATCTTTTGTTGCCGGCGAACCATTACCCAATACCATGTACGCATGCGAAATACACGGGCACCGGATTGATTATGAACCATGTGTAATTCGTGGTGGGACATTCGGCGAACTTGCGCTGCCAGCGCGGATGATGTCAGAGTAGGCGCCGCACACCTTCGAAAATTCTCGCGTGCGTCACATGGTCCGCCACGTGTGCGCCTTGCCCCGAGTGCGCGAACCACTGTGTGCACGATGTCCTCGAGGAGAGCGCAATCTAGAGTCTGCATGTTAACGTGGACATTGCGGGCGCGGGTGACTGTACGCAAGAGCTGCGCATCAACATTTACATAGCTCCTGTGAACTGCTGCACACATGGACTGGCCACATTGGATTGGCACAAAGCCGGTCAAGTCAAGCCTCGACTGTCACAGGCTCCTGCCTGGAAGCGTGAGACGCTGCGTGACTAAGCGTCCTGACAGGCTGTTGAGGCAAGCCACTTGGCCCAGTGGGCTCCTTCATTACCACATACCACCTCTTGAAAGCTCCACTGTACATTCACATGATCCTACTCCGCACTGCCCCCACTGCCCTGCCCTTACTCAGTTCAAACTTTCAGGCAGCTGAGCTGGCCAGCTCCTCTTCTGTAGTCACACCCAGTCATGCCTGTGTGGCAGGTGCTCAGCACCCATGTGGCAAATACCGCACCCAGGCACCCCTGCAGGGCCCTGTGGCACATGTGACAGAGTGTGCCTGTACATGCTCCCTGTGCACATCTGACACCAGTAGTCATGCAGCCCTGTGCACTAAGTACAACCCTGAAAATGTAATGCAGTCACACTTGCAATCCCTGCACCTGTGTTGAAAGAGCACCATTGATTGGGTCGAATTACTGCCTGTGTGCAGCTGCAAGGCTAGCTTGCTGCCCGGGCGCCCAGAGTGAAATCTTATCCTGTACCTGCCCACCATGTGCACCCACGCTGGTTTCCACATACTGTGTTTTCAATTGTATGTATTATTCAATTTTGTTGTTTTTTTTCAGATGGTGGTTCGCTGTACGCAGACTTGAAATCAAGGAGTTGCAAATAAAGGCAGCACATGTACGCCACTCAACACGCACATACTGGTGGTTGTGGCAGACAGTATTCCCTGACATAGGTTACCATGTCTGCCCACATCTTACTGCTGGTCCATCTGCCAGATTTTGTGTCACATGGCCATCCTGTAGAATCAACCAACTTGCGAAAACCCTCTGATCTGCTCCCAAAGTAGTTTGTGATCTTGTCTCACCTCTGGCATGTGTGCATGCAGGCACACCAGGCCGGACCCCGGCCGCAAGCGGCACCCCCCGCACCGATGACGCGGCCGCGCGGCAAGCCGCTGTCGATATCATGGCCTCCCTGCCGGAGCGCAAGCGCCCCCGAGAGCACGACTTCATGTCCCCTGAGCACTCCGGCATGGCCAAAACAACCAGAACCGCGTCCGACGGCCACCCGCCCCGCGCACACACGCAGACGCCGCCGCCGGCTCCCGCCGCGCCCACCACAGCGATGAAGGACCTCTCAGCCGACGAGACGACAGCCGACATGGGAACGCCGGAGCCAGAGGTCGGCACAGAACACCGCAGCGCTCCCTGCAGCGCGCAGCACAGCACGCACGACGGCCCTCAGGTTCTCGGAGCGAGCGCGCAGGCGCTCATCTCGCGGGAGGCGTGGCTCAACGAGGCCGCCAACTACCCCCAGCACACCCTGGTGCGGCCCCTGTGCTGCGTGCTGCGCTCGAATGTTGCGTGTGAAATGGCCGGACAAGCCTGCTGCGTGTGCTCGGCGCTGAGCGGGTCGGCGGATCAGACGGTGCCGCGGCATGACGCTGTGAGAGTGGCTGCAGGCGCACCTGCCGCCGATCACGATTCTGCCAGAGGCGCCGGTGGCGTCGTCGCTGGCGCTGCTGTGCCGCACGCCCGCCGAGAGCGAGATGGCTGCTGCGCGCGCCAAGCTGGAGCGTGTCATCGCCGGCCAGGCCGACGTTCAGGACGCGTTTCCCTACAAGATGGAGTCCTCGATCTACGTGCGGCCCCCTGCCCCACTGTCGCCACCCATACATGTGTACTTGCAAATTAATGGACCGCGTCATCTAAAAATTGCGCTCAAACGTGTCTATCAAAGCTGCTGTATTTGGGTATGCACAGCCAAAACATCTCACGTGAGAGATGAGCGGTTCTGTATTTGGCGGGAGCATGGTAGGCAAGTGAGCGTGCTCACTCGGCGCACTGCAGCCCCGTGCAGTGTGTGCTGTCTGTGCTTGGTGGCCTTGGTTCTGCGAGTTGCCGTGCACGCTTCCGTGGCTTCTGGTTCTTCCTGGAGATGCCTGTTTCACCCCGCGTCGCAGCTGGACCCCTTCAGCGCCTCACTGTGGCTGCGCTCTGCCGCCACAGCCTGTACACAGCAAGCCTCCAAACGCCAGCACGTTCAGACTGCTGCTACATGAGAGGCTGCCGTTCACTGCGGTGCAACACGCGGGTGGTGCCGATACACTTTGTATGACAGCTGACGCCGCCGTGCACACGTGCAGAAGGCGTTTTCACGGGAGCTGTTGTGGTTTATCAAGACGGTTGCGCGCTCCTGCGGCTTTGTCGACCGGCAGCGCCTCTTCAGCCCAAAGAAGCTGCTGCTGCGGAGCATGTCATTCTGGCGCGCCTGCCTCGCAGCCTCCGGCCGAGACGCCGAGGCCATCTTCTTCCTGCGGGACTCGTACCTGATGCTCATCGTGCCCGGCCTCTGGGTGCAGGCGCGCGTCGCCGAGGGCAACACCCCCGAGGCGCCGCCGGCGGGCGCAGCGCTGCCGCACCTCCGCGGGGAGCTCCTCAAGCAAAGCAAGCTCTTTGTCGGCTTTGCGAAGAACTTCCACCGGCTCGTGCCGGAGTGTGCGCGGCCGGTGTTTGCCGTGTTTGCGCCGAGCCCTGACGGCGTCATGCCGGAGCTGCTGCGGTGAGCGGCGGCCGTCGTGGTTGGCGATTGCGGGTGTGCATGGGGCAATGGGCGGGGCGAGGGGGCGATGCGGAGGGCACACCCGCAGGGCAGGGGAAGCGGGCAGGGACACACAATGTGTGTGCCACGGGGTGGCGACTGAATAATCAGCGGAGATGACCGCGCATTGTATGTGGCGGGCGTGCAGAGCACGCTCAGCCAGCACGCAGCACAGGCAAAGAGCGCAGCTGCGGGGGTGGGTGGATGGCCGAATGAGGCACCCACGGCCCGCGGCTGCGGCGGCGTTGTGGTGGGGGGGGAGCGCGGCGGGGGCGGGTGCTGGTTGTTGTTTGCAGGGATGTCGGTGTTGTGGCGACCTTGGGCCGCTCGTGGCCTGGTGTGTGTGGCGCTGGGTGCATGTGGTGGTGCGTGGCGGTGCAGGGGTGTTCTGCACTCGTGCCATGCTGCACTGCTGCATGCTGGTGGGGGATGCATGGTTGGCTGGGAGAGCAGTGAGTCATTTGCCATGCTCGTGGCACATGGTGCTCTTCGCGGCGCTCTGGTATGTGGCATCTAGATGCAGTCTGTTGGAACTGGGTCTGGCGGTACAGCCCAGAAGCCGTGGTGCCGGGGCGTCCACGGCACAGTTGCAGAGCCCCTCGCCTTTGTGCTGCTGCTTGCAGAAGATATGCAAGCCTTTCCGATGAATGTGGAAGTGCACGGCCTGTATCAGGCTCTGGCGGCGGTGGGCCTTCCGAATATGAGGAGAAAGCAATGTGGAGGTGCCTACCGGCACGTCTGCCAATCTGGCCAGGCAATGCCTGGCGGCCATCGTCTTGGGATTTGATGTTTTGTCGGTTCAGTGTTTGTAAACATGCGATGGACCGTTGTGTCTCTGAACATTCCTCAAATGTGTGCACGTCATTGTATCCCACAGGAAATGTGGGCAATTGGGCAAGCCATTGACGTTTCAGAACACGTACTGTGTCAGGTTTCTGATCGTCGGATCACATCGATGGTTAGTATGCAGTCTTTTCCGCTGATGGCACTGCTTGTGTCAATCCAGCAGCATGCTCTACGAACATCGGTGGTGCACTCAATGCGCGTCCGAACGCAGCAAGAGTCCGGAAGTGCGAGCACGTGCAACAAAAACTGACGTGCACGTCATGATGCGATTCTACATTTGATCTTCGTACTGTTCTCTGCTCTTCTTTCCGTACAGTATACGTCCGCCACTGGGACCGCCAGACCGGACACGGTGTAGCACACTCGCGACCTGAAGCTACACAACTGCTCAAGGCACAAACCCAGGCGACTAGAAATATTTCCATTAATGTACATGTAAGGTTTTTTCATGTTTTCGTGTCTCCAGGAGATGCACGTGGTGCGGAGCATGAACATTACTGTACACACCCAATTGTCCCCAACGAAAAAATGTGTCCTCGAAGCACTCTGCACGCGGCATGATTGCGCCGTCCGTCAACCGCTGGGTAGTGTGATAAATGCGTGACAGAATGCCCACTACGCCTTGAACTTGCAGCTTTCCAAGTGCACTACGGCCGGAGTAGACATGCATCCTTTATGGAGGAGCTGCCACGTGGCGGGTATCAGCCCGAAGTTTGGCTCCTTGGGCGGGGACAGACCTGGGGGCTGGTGTGAGTGGCAACCGATCAATCGTTATCTATTCTCGGCCTTTTGGCTAAGATCAATTTGTAGTATCTGTTCTTATCAACTTAATCGTTGATACGGAAACCATGTGTTTCCTTTACGATTAGTTAATTTTTCTGGGCGGACAAACCAGATGGCGTGCTTGCACGTCGGTGCGTCCAGCATGCCACCGGCCTTACACACCCCGTCGGGAGCGTGCAGCCCTTCCCCCCATTTCCCCCAAACCCAACCCCCTCCTCTCGTGTGTTGGGACATGTCACGGTGCACTCTGTGTGCGTTGCTGCACATCAATTCCAACATCGCTGCACCTCAGTTGTAAGATACTCAACTCACTGCCTCGAATTTAAATATGATCTAGACACACAAGCCGACGCACTGAATCTAAGCCTGCTGTGCACACACATGCACAGTGGTTTGGTCGGTTCTTATGGTCAGCTGCCACCTGGGCAGCCGGTCTGTGAGAAGGCCATTACAACCTCGCGTAGGTCCATTTTTTGTACCTGTAATGAGACAGGGTTGCCGATGGGGCTCCTGCTGACGTAGCTGCACTCCCCGCTATGAAAACCGTTGGTATCATCTTGCGCCTGTGCTGCTGATGGCAAGGTGTAAGGTGGCACGCTGTTTGGGGATGGGTCCTCGGATGGCATGTCAAGGAATTTTTTTTGTCCGGTCAGGTTTTGCAGATCAGGAACAACTTTTTAGTGTGTGGCATGAACGTTCGCACACCCTGCTATCGCGATATTGTGCCCAAGAAGTTTTCTGGCGTCCCATTCTAGCCCATGGGTAGCACAGAAACAGACTGTTAAGGCAGATTGCTCATTGGGACAAAAGCGAGGCTCCATTCCGAATTCATATTGGAACTGGGAATTCCAGTGTAACAGGCGCCAGTAGGCCTGCTGTAGAGGCCTGTTGTTGCTCCCGTTTCTTGACATCGCATCGTCAAATATTGGCACAGTGCCGATCATCGTACTAGTGACAGCCCGGTTGAAATCAAGCATTTACTTGTTTATGACCCATGTCTTTGGTGCAGAGTTCTGACACATCTCGCACACACTTCACACTTGCCAGCACCCGGTGCACAGCAGAGCATTTGCCACTTTAGCAAGAGCACTACTTTGTGCTGCTTTGTATCAACTTCCGCTACCCGACGTAGTTGACCCATGCCTTCGGTTTAGTGGTGAACAGCATCGCTACCCGAGTGCTGCCGCATATACGCATCTGCCAGCGGAGTATCTGACAGGTACGAAGCAGGGCGCGTATCTCAGAGGTATGCAGCGTGCACGTCAGCCTGTCTGAAACCACATGATACTAGATTGAAGATTCCTTGCGCTGTCTCTGCTCTGTCGTCGAGCACCGCCGGCAGTGCAGGGACTAATTGGCACGTTGTGGCACGCGCTGGAAAGAGTGGTGCTCGCGAGCGCTGTGCCTCGACCCACGAATCGGTCAATCACTGCCGGTTGGCTATTCTCTTGTACGTCTTTGGGAAGTCGGCCTTTGCAAATATTTGAAGCAGGAGATGCATCTGCCGCGCTGACTGCCAATGTTCAGTGCTTCCCGTTTGCGCGCACGACAGCACCTGTGCATGCTTCAAGCCTGGTAAGAAATGTGTACCTTGAGGAATTATTCAACAAGACAGTTGCTGTCATTGATTGTTTCAACACCAGTCCCTTGAGCTTGCACTAAAGCCTACTGCGCTGCGATCTAGCGATGGGACATGCATATAGCTCGAACATAATAACAATACACAGGTGTGATCCATGTGGCCGAACATCCAGGCATAGACTGTCTGAAATGGGCAGGCAAATTGTAGTGATACGTTTTTTGCGTGATATGTGTGTCGCAAGTCGCATTGATCGAGAGTACGCGACATGGTTTGCAACCTTGAGACCGACAGAAGCTAGTGCGCACATGTGAGCAAGTATGCATGGCCAAATCAAGAATATGCGATCCACCGTATACGGTCTTATTCGGAACTGCTCGACTTGGGGACAGTCGTAAGTGGCACAATTCGGCGTTTCCTGATGAGTTCAACGAACGGGACATGTACAGTGGTCGACAGTCCGAACTTCGGAGATCCACGTGTCATACCGTCAGAGCGCTGGAGCAGTCCCTCGGGACGACCTCTCGAGCCCTGAGCCATTGCAAGGCAGCAGCTTGACTGTGAGGTCCATACTCAGGACGTTGGCAGATTTTTACGAGCAAACGATCAACAACCGCGGCGCGTGGCACAAGTGCGCATGCCGTTGACCTGCCCACGACGGGTCGACATGTGCACAGCGGACATTTCCATGCAAATTGAGAATGAGCCGGACGTGAAGTCCTATCGATGTGGCCGTAGCAGCTATTTTTCAAAACGCCACGCAGAGTCCGATCACCAGGCCGCCCGTCTACGCCTGCGCACGGGCTGGTGAGGCACTGCAGCCGAGGCCGGCAAGAATCAGACGAAGGTCGTGAAGATGATAGTGCAGAAGCCAATCAGCTGTGCCAAGGAACGCCTAGCCTGTATCACCAACGTCACGCAGCGCTGAGCCGCGGACAGTCAGTACCAGCTTCACGACGAGTTTACGGGCAGGCTGACATGTCGGAACACACACGCCTGGCAATCCAAAAGAGGACACATGTTCTAGCCCAACATACTTGTGACGGCTGCGCCGGCACTTCGTAAGCGGGCGCAATCTGGGCCTGCTGAGGTGTTGACGTAGGCTTGGATGAATGTTATGAAGCAGCAGTTGCCAATCAGCACGTGATCGAACACGACAGATGCCCGCAATCCATCATGTGTTCGACTGTATGAAGATCCGCGAAAGGCAGTTCAGCGGTGTAGCCGGCTTGCTCCCACGCCTGTGCCAACGAGCAACCGAGGCAACCAACGCCATGCATCGCGCCGGCAAACGCCAAGCCGTGGCCACCACGTTACGCACACAATCATGACATTGTTTTCAACCCGCGGATGACAGTGAATGCTGTGCATAGGAAGCGAAAGTAGTTGCTCAAAACGCTACGAACGTGTCGAGTTCTAATGCGAGGCTTGCTCTAGCGATCGTATGGTGCACTTAGCAGTCGTCTTTCGGAAGCATTGTTTACTTTGTCGTCGACAGATACGGCCAGTGCGCCGTGCCTCGCTGTCCTGTCGTAGGCGAAGAGGTGCCTTTTCGCCTGGAGCCCAAGGCTTACTCTGCGGACTGAGGTCAAAGTGACCGAGCAGCCTGCAGTGCGACGCGATCAAACCGCCGAATTGAGAAAGGTATTGGGAAAGGTGTGTATACGCTACCAGACTGCAGCACGCCGCTCTGGAGCAGTGACAATGCAGCGTTCAACAGTCGCAGCGTCCGATCTGCGCACACGCCGTCATACGCAGCAATCCAAGGTCCTTACAATGGTTTTTTTGTGGCCTTGGTGATATCTTTCCGGTGGATGTGGCCCTGTTGTCGTCATTTGCCATCCTGCTCGATAATGTAGTGTCGAAGCGTGGCAACTGGCGGTCGCCAAATTAACTAGCATATCTCAGGATGATATATCATTTAACAGTATTGCAGACTCATACATGGTGCCGATGCCATTGAGCAGTGCTCGTGAATTCTGACAGCGGCGAGAGTAGCCGCGTGCGTGCAACTCGCGCTCGGTTGAGCCCGTGCCGCTTCCCCACACTCGTTTGCGATGTATTGCATATATTTTTCTCGGATTTCATAATCATGGCGTCCCAGAATTTCCAGGAAGTGTACCGCAACCATGAGGTGAGCAATGTTGGCGTACGATTTCCAAACAGGTGTCGACGTGCTTGTCGATTTGCAACGCCGTCTCAGGACACGTTAGTGTGTACTTATGCTGTTGTTTGCCGCCTCCAGCGAGGTCACTCAGTCGTCAATTGCCGACGGTCGTCCGGCATCGCTGCGGGCACGGGCATTACCGTAGCGTGAGCGATTAGATGCATTCGCCTGTGTGATTGTTTATCTTTAGCATATGCGGGCGAGCCTATGGATATACCCGTGAATTGGGTATCTTGTAGTGATCGTTCCGCTGTCCGCCAGACCTGACGGTTTTCCCCTACCATGGGGCACATCACGCAGAAGCGCCTCCACGCAGCTTTCCCAAATTGCTCACATAGCTGTAGCGCATACTGCAGGTGAGAAGCGTAAATCGTCCCCAGCTGCGAGTTGGACCGCACATCCAGAGTCACCTACGGCGTGGTCCCTACGCCACTCACCATGACACTCGGGGACCGGCACCTCTCTGACCCTCCCGGAACGCTGTACTCCAATCCCTTCTGCCTGTCTTCCCCCTATGATCCCACCACCCTGGATCCCTTTCATGGGGATCCCTCCCCGAAGGCGCCCTCCAGCCCGATGAACATCCACGAGCACCCCCGAGGCACCCACCTCTCCGGCTCAGCCATGCTCCACTCGCACCACCAACTGCACGCCGGCGAGCGGCCGCACACCGTCCACGGCGCCGCCTCCGAGATGCTGCGCTACATCGACCCCTGCCACTCCCCGTACGACCAGCTCTTCCCCTTCACCGACGACATGGCACAGCCGAACATGCGCGGCGCCTCCCCGCCCGCCCACGCGCCCGCCCGCATGGGCGCCTCCAACGGCCTGAACACCAGCACCGCCGGCCCTCCCGCGCCGCAGTACCCGCACCCGCAGTCGCACGTGTACGGCGCCGGCGGGCCGCAGCGCACCAGCAGCGACACCTCCCTGCCCTCCGGCCTCGATGCGCCCCTCGACATGGCCTTCCTCGACATCCCGGGCGGCTCCCCCACCCACAGCACGCCCCCCTGGACCCCGCAGTCCTCCCATGCCTTCCACGACACAGACGACCCCCTCATGCAGCCCCTCCCGCAGCTCGACGGACCGCTGCACCCGCTGGCAGACCTCGCGTTTCAGCAGCAGCCGCTGGCGGAAGTGCGGCCGCCGCAGCAGGCGCCGCTCCGCCGCCTGCAGCCGCAGCACGCGCAGCATGCGCAGCAGCAGCAGTTCATCGGCAAGCCGCTGCCCCGCGCCGGCTCGAACGCCGGCTCGGTGTCGGGTCTGCGGGACGAGTCGGCGCTTCACCACCGCACGCACTCACCGGCGCTGTCGGATGCGGGCATGTCTGCGGCTGCGTTTGCTGAGGCTGCGAATGCCGGCCGCACCACCTCTGGCCACATGTCTGGCCCGATGTCCGGTCAGATGTCGGGCCACATCTCGGAGCAGCGCTCGATGTCTCATCTGCAAGGCTTGCCGCAGCGCTCGGGCGTTGACGAGGCAACGGCGATGAGTGACATGCATGTGCAGGATGCATTTGGCAGCGCGTTTGCCATGCAGCCGCCGGAGCTGCCCCGTGCCGAAGTCTCCGGCCTGTCGCGCGAGTCGTCCCTTCGCCTTCTGCACAGCAGCATCACTGGCCAGCAGACCGGTGGTACGCCCTCCCGCCTGCCCGAGCACCCTGTTCTTGCAAAACTTTTTGACCTCCATAACGGAGAGGTGCACTTGAAAGTGTGCATCAAAGCTGCTGTATCTGGGAATGCTCGGCTAAAAACTGAAAGCCGAGGGGTGCCACATTTGGCGGGGATGCGGTATGCATAGCCAGCCCCCTCGGACCTCCTCATCGCGCCACCCTCGACTGTGTTCCCCGCCTGCAATAGGGGTGGGGCAGAGGCGAACAGCAGGCGAGAGCGTTGACGCGGCGGCTGCTGCAGGCGACAGAGGCTCCTTCCACCCGGTAAGTCTCAACTCGTACAGCCACTGGGGCATGCAGCCCCCCACCGACCTGGGTTCCGCGCACGGCCGCCGCGCCGGCAGCGCGCAGCACACCGGCAACGCGCACTCCGGCGGCCAGCTTCCGCCGACCGACATGTTTGCGTCCGCGCAGCACGCGCCGCCGCAGCAGCCGCAGCCGGCTCACATCGATGTCTTCTCCGCGGCGAAGGATGGCAACCTCGCGGCGCGCCGCATCGGGGAGCGCGGCGACGCGCCGCAGCGCTGGCAGCAGCAGCACGGCGTCGGCGGCGGCGGGATGGGGACGGCCGCAGACGGGTCGCTCGGCGGGCGGCACCCTGCCGGAGTGCCGCAGCAGCTGCAGATGGCGGCCGCGTTTCCGGGGCCGCAGATGATGTACGGCGTGCCGCAGCAGCCCGGCAACTCGTTCAACGCGATGTACATTGGCGTGCAGCCCGCGTTCATCGACCACTCCGGCAGCGGCGCGGCTGGCATGCCCGCCGCGAGTGCCTTCCCGCAGGAGCACGTGATGCATGGCCACGGGGGGGGCCCGCAGGCGATGCTGGGCACCAACGGCCGCGCCGTGCATGAGGGCACGCAACGCGGCGGCACGGCGATGCGGAAGCTGCAGAATGTTCCAGAGGACGCGGTCCGGCCGGTGATGCTGCGAGCGGCACCCACGGGGCGGACCGGCCCTCGGCGCTCCGGTGCGCTGTGCCTCTTTAGTTTGTGACACAGGTCCAGCCACGCGGCGCTTGGGCCCACGTGGGCGGGGCATCTATCTCGGGGCAGGTGTCTGCATATGCATGGAATTCTTTTGAAATGCTCTTCCATGCATGTGCCAGCCAAGCATGGCTGGCACATGCGGCGCCACACATGTGTACACATGTCTGCCCAGTCAGCTGTGTGGCCATGGCAACTTCGCCGCACATGTCTGCAATGTCTGGAATGCGAATCACAGCATCCGAGGGTTGCGTAAATTGTGCAAGCCTAGAGTGAGGGTGGATAGCAGCATGTGCCTGCCAAGATCAGAATGGCTCACGACATGTACTTCACATCATTCAGTTGACAGCATGGCCGTTGTGATCATTGCGTGCATTGGTCTCTGGCCGTCCCAGCAAGCCTTTTTTTTTCTTTCAGCAAGCTGCTGCCTCGTGTCACATGAATGGGGAGACCTTGGCTGACCGCACCTTACCGACTGCGTCGCGGACCGCATGGGATTTCTCGCATGCCCTGCCCTCTGCCTGTCTGTCTTGGACCAACACGACATGCGATGGGGCACGCTACAGCGTCCGGCACCCCGTCACACACACAGTCAGCCATATGTGCAACACCCTAGCCACATCATGGACACGACAGGACCCCGTCGCACACGCAGTCCCCACAGTGCGCTGGCACCCCATATGGCGCCTCTCCGCTGCAACAGCGTCAGCGCTCGTACGAATCAGGGCAACCTCACGCGGCATGCAGTTCTAGAGTGCACCTGGATGTCTGGTGCGCACGTCGGCTGCTGCTATCCGCCTCGCGTTCATGCATTCCGCATCAACGCGGCCGAGCAGGTGCCGCGGGCCTCAGGCTCGTCTACTCTGCCACGATACTCAAAGAGCTGCAGGGGCTGACCCCGGCATGCATGCAGGCGGCGGCGGCAGCTCGGTGGAGGGCCGCACGAAGCGCAGCGCGGCCGTCACGCTGTCCGAGATGGTGGCCAAGGCCGACGCTGTGGCAGGGTCGGCGGGCGAGGCGAGCCTGCTGGCCGACACGTCGCTTCACAGCAGCAGCAAGCGCACGCGCACCTCCAACGGCACGGCGCTGCACCCCGGTGACACGCCCTCCATCGCCGGGGGGCGCTCCGCGAGTCTGCACACCAACCTCACCGGCCAGATGGACGCCTTTGGCATGAGCGATGCCGGTGGCGGCAGCACGCACGGCCGCAGCAGGCGCAGCCGGGTGCGCCCTGCCCCCTGCCCGCGCCGTTTTCCGGTCCGCGGCCTTGACCTCCGCCGCTCATCGCCCGGTTGCAGCAGCTCTGCTTTCGCTTGCCATAAACCACGGAAACTGTCCCGGTCATGCATGTTGCCAGAGCTCTGCACTTGATGTGGTGCACACGGCGCCAGCTCCATGCTGGCACCCTGCTGCAGGCAGTACATATACCATAAGGCTGGCCAGTGGCGGTACATATCAGGAATTATACCAGTATATTGGGAATACTATTCCAGTATTCCAGTATTCCGGTATATAGGTGTGTATTGGCATACTGGGAGGGGTGCTAAATCACATTCCAGCCCACAGCCACCCCCACACACAACCAAATCCAGCATATTAACGCTCAATGAAAGTCCATAACATTGCGGTTCTACTGAATATGGTTGTGATCTGATTGATTCTGTAGTTTGATACTTATGGCAGTTCTTGGGTGCTGTGGTTTGTGCAAAATTCGCCAAACGCAGTCTCTGACAAAGTGGGTACTTGTAATTCGAGTACTTATCGGATCACCGCGCAAGAGATATCATTAGAACCGCATTGAAATTCTGCATATTTAGGTGCGTCTCAATGGGTTGCAGTTGCTTCTGCGACGGCATGGTGGTCGTTGCAAAGTCGTGCCTGTGGCCACTAGTGTCGCACTAAACATCATCACTTTCCTCCACCACAGACAGCAACAAAGGCATCGATGCACGCAGATTTTGAGCGGTTGTTGAAATAGTAAGTTGTCATTTGCCTGGCTCGCTCCAGCCCGAGAGCAGTCCGGCTTGCAGTGTAGACATGCCCTCACAAGTGTCCGCGTTGTTCAGCTCACTGCCAGCACTGAGTTCAGAATTCCATTTGGCAGGTTTTGCCAGCTGACATTTGCTGCTGCCCTTCTGGCAACGTAGCTTATACCATTCTGTGCCCTTGCCACTCTGGGCCTTCAGAGTGTACATGACAACACCAGGCCACACAGACCCTTGACAAGGGATCGATTGCAGAAGATCAACCTTGGATAATGTCTGAGCCCATGACAATCCTATCGCCCTATCCAACTTTCCTGGCCTATTGACTGCTGGCATGGTAGGCTGTGCAGCGTCAAATGGCAAACGAACGCCGCGAGGAGTTTTCCCGGAGTTTAGGGTTTCCGCCATGCTGCCTGTTTTCGTAATCAAGGATAAATAATGTTCGGTGGCGGTATGTGCTGCGGCGTTTGCGCATGCTATACTGCGTTCCGTTCGCGTTTCGCGCCGAGTTGTTGTCGAGCTTGCAGCGGTGTATAATTTTGGTATATCGACCAACGCGGTATATGCGGTATATTCAGTTCGACAAATATACCGCAAATCGGGCCGATGCTATCCGCCCATTTATACCTCATAAACCGCGTTTTTCGAATATACCGGAATCTGTACCGCTAGTCCAGAATCTGGTTGTACATTCGCTTGGTGCACTGGCTCGGAGCCCCTCAATGTCAGAGTATATACCGCTATACCGTATACTGGTAGATGTGGCTATATCGGTACAGGCCAGCCCTACATATATGCCCTGCTGCAGTACATATATGCCACACAGATGCCGCAGGCAGTACATGTATGCTGCATTTTTAATCCGCGCAATTCGTGCGTGTGTTGCTGTCATGCATGTGGCGCTGTGCTCACGTTGCCCTGGTCTGTTTGTTTGGCAATCCTGCACCTGGTTGATGCAGTCAGCAGGCTCTGTGGTGTGGAGTTGTTCCCACTGGCAGTTGGGGAGTTGCACAGTCACTCACTCTGTGGCTCAGCCTCACTGTGTCTCGGGTGTGTGGCGTGGTGCTGCGGTGTCGAGTTGTTCCCACTGACAGTTGGTGTGTCGCATGCTGCAGCTGGGGCTGGACCCGAAGGACGAGTGGTCCCTGGAGGACTGGGTGGCACGCATCGCGCGGGAGGAGGCGGCAGGGTCGGCGGATGTGGCCGAGGTGGCGCTGCGGGAGGAGTTCCTCGACTGGGAGACGCGGAGCAAGAGCGCGCCAAACGGCAAGTGGCGCGGCGCCAACAGCCGCAAGTGGGGCAAGGTCGGCATCGAGATGCGGCTGACCGGCAGCGTGCCGCGCACCGCGGGGCCGGTCACGCAGCTCGGCCGCATGGTGTGCAAGTTTGTGGACGTGGTGGAGGCCGAGGGCGGCCCGGCGGCGCCGTCGCCGGCACGGCCGCTGGGGCCCAACGGCACGCAGGCCACCACGCCGCGCGGCGCCGACGCGGCTGCGGCGGAGGAGAATCAGGTGCGTGCTGCGCTGCGCTCCGTGCTGCGCCGTCTGGGCAGCAGGCCTCCGTGTGGGGAATGCAGACTGCGCTTGGGGTACGCATGGACGTTGTGGCACTGTGGTGAGGCCTGTCATGAGGGCTGTGGTGTGGTGCGTCATGATGAGGGGGTGCGTGCATGCTCTAGGGTCCCCAGCTGGTGGTAATGGCCATGTGCACATGCATGGTGTTGCTGGTGACAGCATGCTGTGCTTGCACTCAGGGTGGCGTGTCAGGGTGCGCTGTACATGAGTGTGTGATGTCATCTCCAACCTTGAGAGCATGCCGCGAGTGGCTGCAGGTGTCCGGCCACTCTGGCCAGGAGTCCGCCGTGGGTGGCATGGGGGCGATCCTCGACGACACCGTCAGCATGCATGGCGCGCCAAGCGCCCTCGAGGGCAGCCAGGGCCTCCCCGACGGCAGCTACTGGCGCACCGCCGGCCGCACCAACGGCACGCTGCACCGCAGCGCTGCGCTGCGCGCCTCGGGCCGCTCCTTCTCTGCGATGCAGGCCATGGAAGGTGACGAGAAGGTGCGTCCCTCCCTACGTCTGGACTTCCCATGTCTTTCCCGCACAGCCCTTGCACCGCCCCGCAGTCCCTCGCAGTTCTTCTGAGCCATTTCTGACCGCTTCCCTCGCAGTCAGAGGTCGTGACAAGATCGTTGCTCAGCCCCTGTGTCTCTCTGTTGCTTGCACGGCTTCTCACACCCCCCTCGCGGCCGCCATACTCATCCGTCCGCCACGCTCATTGCGCTGCGGCAGCCGGCAGCTGCGCTGCGCATGGCGACGATCACACACACGAGGAGCACACACACGGCGAGCCCGTGGGAACGCATGTTCATGAGGACGACGAGCCTGGCCACACTCATGATCCTCACGTGCATGGTGATGCCCCAGCACACGCCCATGCGGACGACGAAGACGGGCACACCCATGATGCTCACTCCCACGCCGGTGCCCCAGCACACGCCCATGCGGACGATGAAGACGGACACACCCATGATGCTCACTCCCACGCCGGTGCCCCAGCACACGCCCATGCGGACGACGAAGACGGGCACACCCATGATGCTCACTCCCACGCCGGTGCCCCAGCACACGCCCATGCGGACGATCAAGACGGGCACACCCATACGGACATCCCAGCACACTCTCACTCGGCTGATGATCCAGATCACACACACGACTGCCACACTCACGATGGCCTCGCGCCGCATGTGCATGCGGATGATGACCCTGACCACCAGCACACCGACACCGAGGCCCTGGAGCCTTGTGACCTGTCCTGCACAGCTTCCACTCTCCAAGACTTCGACTGCATGGAGACGCTGCTTGGAGGCGACGTCATCTTCCACTACCAGACATTCCAAACTGGAGGTGCGGACTGCAAGTCGGCACCTCGCACCCACGTCAACCACCACCTGTCGTCGAGTAGCAGCCAGGCTGGACTGCCTCGGCAATCTGCGTGAACAACCTCCTCACTGCCTGACCGTGCATCCCGTCTGCTGCCCTTCGTGCTCACAAGTCTGTCTGCAAGTTGTCTCACCTGGCCGACTTTCTCCTGCCTTTTGCTGCTACGCACAAACAGTGCATTCGCTGTGATTTCGGTTCACACCCTTCAGCACCCACGACCAAGGCGACCCTGCTTGAGTCGTGCCACTTGCGTGCATGGCAATGCTCTCCATCACTACAGCCTGCCATCCCCCGCCTGCTGCGCTGTGCTCTGCTCGCGGTCGCTCCATGTCAGTGTCTACACGTGTCGTCAGCTCACTGTCGGTCATGCGTGTGCCTGATGCACCCGGCATGCCATCAGCAGCTGCCATCGGGCCTCACATGCTGGCACAGCGTGCCCGCCCCTCTGTGTAGAACCCCCCTGGCGTCCACAGTGCGGCGCGGTCTTCACGCGCCTGGCCGCGGTGCAGACGAAGCCGCAAGGATGGCGATCGAGGCGCCCTCCGACGCGGGCTGGGCTTCGCTGGGCTTTGGCCGCGGCATGGTGGGCTCGACAGCGGTCATCGCGACGACGTCCGCTGCCGCCGGGGGCATCGGAGTCTTCACGCTCGACGGCAAGTCCAATACCGCAATCAACGAGGTCACCGGCGCCACCGAGGCTGGCAGCGGGCGCCGCCTCGCCGACGCGAACGGCGCGTTTACCATCACTGACGTACGTCCCTGGACACATGCAGTTTGTACCAAACTAAAGCCAACAAATCGAGCATCACGCAAACCTCAGTCGGCAACGACAACAGCACCCCTGCAAGCGCTGGCGAGCAGGGGCGGAAGAACGTGCATCTGTGTGTGTGTTGTGGTTGCATGTGCTTGGGCTCTTGCGCATGGTTGACGCCGAGAGCCCCACTCAGCATGAAGGAGCATTGCGCCATGTGCTTATTTTGGGATCCCCACCATCACGTCTGTACGCTACATGGACTCGCAACGACCTACGCAGCACGCAGCCCTCGCCTCTGTTTCTGTCCACGTCGTCCATGCACTGAACCAGGCTTTGGCTAAGCGACGGTGCTTCGATCTGAGGAGCAGCCGTGCTGTCCTGATCGTTGCGCGCGGCACGGAGGGTGTCCAGCGCAAGCGCAGTGACTCCTTCAGCGACTCCATCCAAAACTGGTGCGGCCATGCGTTTGGGTGTCCCGAACCATAGCATCTCCTGAGCCGAGAGACGGCCAAGAGAAGGCACCCCCCTCCCGCCGCCCCCCTGCCGCCAGCATGCGCTCTCCGCTGCAGCGCCCAGCTATGCATGCAGGCGTCTGTTGAGCGCGCGGACGGCCGCCTGGTGGCGCGCTTCTCCCGGCCGTACGACGACTCGTTCACCGCCGACGCGCCCTTTGATGCGATTGTGGCATACCACTCATCCGAGGCCGCGCTCAGCTCCCGACACACCAGCCGTGCCGACGGCCTTGCGCTGTCGCTCACAGGGGGGGACGTCGTCGTTGCGGAGGACAACACGCCCAAGCTGCGCCGCATCCACGCTGCACTAATGCTGATCGGCTGGGGCATCCTTATCCCCCTCGGCGTCATCATGGCCGCCTCTCTGCGCACCGTGGGCCCCAAGTCCATGTGGTACGCCCCCCCCACCCGCCTTCCCGCATCACCTCCTGCGCTGACAGCGCACCTGCACACAAACCAGATCCGAACCAGACCCTGACGTGGCACGCCTTGCCTCTCGAGTTACCGCGCAGCAGCAGCTGCTGTGCGCATCGCGATAGCCCGGTCACTTCACGCAGCATGCACTTCACGCAGCATGCACCTGCAGCCCCCCCCACCATAGTCACCCTGTGCGTCACCGTCGCTCTGCCAGTGGCACCTCAGAAGCCGCACGGTTATGGGCTGTCGCACACGTGCTGCCGACGGCGCGTGCTGCCGTGACACGCGCGCACCGCCCGTGCAGGTTCCAGCTGCACCGCGCCACGCAGTCGGTTGCGCTGCTGCTCGCCACAATCGGCTTCTTCCTCGCCATCGCCAAGTTTGACTCGCTGCCGGAGGGCGACAGCCACAAGCAGCTTGGCATCGTGGTGATGGTGCTCGGGTGGCTGCAGCCCCTCAACGCCCTCATCCGCCCGCACCCCCCCCAGGAGGGCGAGAAGCGTTCATACCTGCGCATCGCCTGGCAGTTTGCGCACCGCATCATCGCGTGGGCCGCGATCGGGCTGTCCATCAGCACCATCTTCCGCGGCATCAAGCACGCCGAGACGTACGAGGGGCTCACCGAGAACCACGAC
>JALKAD010000203.1:23340-49572 GCA_024500015.1 Ulva compressa | reverse complement strand
TTGTCCGCGTGAGCCCAAGACTGCCCCACAGGGTCACTCAGTGACTGAACGATGCGACAAAACCAGTGCAGTCTTGGCTTGCAGCGACATATCCTGACCAGCATACACTGGTATAAGATCAAGACACGCACCACGCGTCCCACAACGAGGCCGGCGCTGCTGGTGGCTTGCGCGAAGATCTGTTCATGCAGCCAAACTGGTGACCATGTGGGTGCAGATTCCACTTCTAATTTTACTTCCTTTTCCACTTGCACTTCCCTCCCAACTTCCAAGTCGTTTTCAACTTTCACTTCCAATTTCACTTCATTCTGGTCATCCTGGTCTGCACCACCTGACATTCAATTCTGCTCAAGCGATCTGGCTCTCCGGAAACTGGCAAGCCCGCTGCCAGGTGGCCTGCCATGTGTGCGTCTTGTGAGGTGGTCTTGCAGCTCTCACAGACAGCAGCCAGTGATGCAGATGGTACTCACGTTGCAGAGGTGCACGAGAGTTCACACCAGCCAGGTCAGCACTGTGTGTGAGAGCACGGGAGTAAGAGCAGCGGAGGTACAGGAAGACAGCCAGGGAACAAAACAGCCTCGCACCCTCCAACGCCACAGACGATTCCGGGGAGAATGGATACAATTCCAGTAAGCCCGGAACACCAGCATGTGCAGCAGCGGCCAGCATAGCTACTCTCTGCCGTCCCGGCGGAGTCAGGTCGCACACTGGCCTCCCTGCAGAACAACGTCTTGCCATGTTAGTGGCTTGGGGACACTGCACCGTGCAGTTATTGAGCAAACGTTGCACTGCGGGTTATGCCGCAGTCGCTGCCGGTGCATGAAGCGCAACTATTGTCATAGGTGTCTAGAAACTAGGTGGATCAGATGATGCACTGGCGTGCAGGAGGCGTAGTGCAGATGCGACAGCGTATGCAGAGGTTGGAGACACAAGTTGCACGCGCAGAACAAGCTAAAAGACTTCTAGGTGCACGTGTCAGCTCTTCGATAGCGATGCGGTACAATTCAATCTGGTGTGTTGTCAGTCGAGCCTATGGTGCAGCATCGTCTGGGCACTCAAGCAGACATGTTGATGCCCGAGCTATACGAGTCGGAGCCTGGCATACTTCCGCAAAGTGACACTTGAACACAGTTGGCATTCTTCGTGAAAATGACTCCTCTGTTACACATGGACATCGACAAGTACGTATACTGGGAACACTGGTACCGCTCCGTCACCTGCAGCTGTGGTTGATGCAAGAATGGGCTATTTTCAACGCGCAGAGAACACATCACGCAGATATCATGTCCGTAGTGTCGTTGCGTGCACTCTTCAGCAGCAATCAGGCTCGGCAGCCTAGATGCTGCGGAGTACCAGTGCTCGATACATGTACAGGAGCTCTCCGCGCGGGAGCACGGGTACACGCAACAGATCCTCATAAGACGACATAGAGCACACATATAGTCCAGTATCGTTGCATGTCGGGGGAAGAGCAGAGTAAGGACGACGCACCTGTCATCTCCATGATGGCGAACGCCCACGTGATTTCAAGTGTTTGGAACCGGAGCTTTGTCAAATTATCTCGAGATACAGATACACAGACACGGACGCTTAGGAACTGGAGATCTGCACGGAGGACGGGCGCTTTTATAGTTTTTGCGCATGGACCGCACATGCAAGAATCTGTCAACAACGAGAGCTCAGACAGCTCTCTGGACGGGAGTTACGTGCGATATATCGCGATACAAAAGCGTAGTTTTTTTTCAACACAAAACAAGGTTCTAAAACAACAGCTGCCTCGATACATGGGCAAGTTGGGCAGCCCGGCTCGCGAGCCCCCAACTGTAGGGATATCCGCGATGGTTCTGCGTGCTGCCACTGCTGAACCTCGCGTGGATATGCACGATTACACTCACAAAGCTGATCTTGTCCGTACAGTAGGAACTGGCTGATATGCTAATTGACGAGGTGCTCAAGGCTGTCATGCGCATCTATCGTGCAATGGTCATATGGGCACCAGCTGCAGTGCTCGGGCATGAATGTGAACGCGTGCGCTTAAAGACGGTAAGAGAGACACACAATTGACTGCTGTGATGCTCTCACATACCTCGCAGGCAGTACGAAACTCGATGGGCCGCTTGCAGTACTGGCGATAATTGAACGCACGCCCGCAAGCAGGAATGGCGGGTAGAGCGGAGGTATAAACTCAATGAACACGCTCAACCAGGTAGTATAATCACACTGTCGCTACGCGCACTCATCAGCAGCGTACAGGCTCGCTCGAGTTGATGCGGACACATGTACACGCCCATTGCCACTTGCAAGATCTCTGATTATACAAAGCACCAACGAAGCATTCAAATCGACGAATAAAAAAAGTATGTGTAGATTGATATGGCCAAATGAGACAAGCACAAATCATCATGCGACAGGAACTCAAACCTAACTGATGGGCCGTGCGAAATGTGAAGAGTAACAAATTGACAGGTATCAATGTCGCAGAATCATTTCGTGCACTCTTCATCAGAGTGCAGGCTCGCCGGTCTGGATGCCATAAATTGCTAAACAGGGAGAAAGTGCACCGGATGCTGCTAGATGCCGTGGACCATGGCTATGTTGCTCCCCAGCATCAAGCTGGACCATGCCACCGTGTGGGGGCACAGGCCAGCATGTAAACAGGCGGCGTACAGTGAGTATATTTCTGCGGCAGCTGTGCCTGCTGCGTGCCCGCCATCAACCTGATACTGCCGTGGAATAGCATCTGTCTCGTTGCCAACTAAGCAGAACAACCTGATGTTTCATGATGCCACAGCAAGGCATGCTGCATGCTGCGTATCCCACTTGCCAAGGATGTCTCAACTGCAGCGTCTCTAAGCCAGTCCATCTCACTGCATGAATACCTCGGCGTCTGGAAGACTCATATTGTTGTTTCTCATCAGCACATACTAGACAAGGCCCGCTGCAATCCCTCAGCAGTTCAGTGAATCATGACACAGCTACTTAGTGGCAGCTATTTGCACATACGCTTGGTGCAATGTGTCGCAGCCCCTTCTGTACATATTATCGGGGGGGCACTCACTCAGCCCTATGGTACTTCCAGTCCTGTCGCGGACACGATAAACATCCCAAACCAGCTTTGGGGTCACTATAGGGCATAACTATGTACTCTGGGAAGGTCTGTGGGCTTGTTTTTCTTCTGCAACAGATGTGCTGTACGTGCCTCGTCACACTACAGAATTGATCAGTAATTGAACGGTGCGTCAAAATCATTGACACCTGCTAGCAGGGACTTGGCCCAAGTCACTTGAGCGCTCGTGTGCACAATCAAGGCCTAGCCCGTGGGTTTGCGAGGGACTGTGACATTTTTATGAAGCCAGGGCTGCATAGACAACCGCGCAGCACAAAATTTGGCAAATTTGTTAAATTTACTCCGTAGATAATGCATATTTGAAGACACAGCAGCTGCACTTGCTTGGGTCGGGTACAACGGCTCACAACATGTCTCACTGCCCTCAAATCATATCAGCTACATCATGGTATCTGCTAGGCCATGGCCAGCTCGGGAGATAAAAATTTTGCAAGTTACCGAATGAGCTGAAGCATCTCCTCCTCAAACGGCTCCAGATCCCCGCAGACTACAAACGAGTGCAGAGGCCGCCCAAAATCAACTGTCAGGAGCTCCTCCAGCGTGCCTGCCCGCATGACCTGGTCATCAGCCCCCATGCGCGCGACGCCCACTCCCATCGTGCTCCCCGTCGCTGCCCCCTCTTCACGCTTCTCCTCAATCTCGAGCAGCTGCTCGATGCAGGTCTTGACGGTCATGTAGCGGGGGGGCTCGTACACCGGCTTGCCTCTTGCCAGAGACTCCATGGTCGGCTCCTTGACCTTGATGTCCAGCAGACAAAGTGTGTGAAGGCCGATGCTCTTGTTGGCGACGAGCTTGTCGTAGAAGCTCTCTGGCCGCCATGTATCCGTGAAGAACACGACAGAGATGGTCTGCATGGTACGCATGGGTAATGCTTGCTGCTCGTCCTCTGGTGCAAGCATGCGAAGTTGTGAATGCCGTGCCAGCCATCAGGGCATGAACACAAAGGCGGGACACATGCTCTCCCTATTTCAATCATGCCGGGAACATACAGGCAATCGGCCGATGCGTCATGTGTGAGTCGAGCTACAACAGCCAAACTGGGCAATAATTCCTGACCGACAAGCTGACTGAATCTCTATTTAAGCACCTTGCGCAGAACCTCAGCACGTTCCCTTATGGAACACAAGCAGAGCCAGCAAGAGCAGACGCACAAGAGTGGAGTTGCTCACCTGCCCGAATCTGTATAGCTGAAGGCCACAGGCAGCAATTGCATTCATGATTGATGCATTATGTATCACTGACACTTTGATGCCCTCTTGATGTGCTCTCAACACAAGATCAGAGTGTGTTGTGGCTCCGAATGGGTCGCCGACAACGCAGAATGCCACATCCTCTGTGCGGGCGTCCTGCAGTATTCTGCCCGACTCAGACTCCACCATTTCCCTGTCAGCCACTTCAACTTGTTTTCCATACAGTTCTTCCAGCTCTGACGTCCCAACGAGGAGAATAGATGTGTATGCCTCGAGGAATACCCGCTTGCACTTCCGGATCGCGTCCAGGCCCCTGCATAACGAGTGTAGCCGTGATCGACATTAAAAATGAGAAAATCTCTAACGCAACGCCGTGGCATGGTCCCGATGCCGAATTCGCGCAAGCATCTGTGTTCGCGCAAGTGCACAAAAGCCGGTGCGGCCGTTGCCGGCTGGTGATCTTCAGCGCAAGTAAATGCGCACGTGCGGTCATCACGGACCTCAGTGTCACATCTTGATGATCATATAGCCCTAATCCCACGACATACAGTACCATGTTGTTCAAACAGATGGGACTCCAGAGGTGATGTGACCTGCTGGCGCTGCAGAAAATCAAAGCTGCAGAACATGTCGCTCCCGAACCTGTAATGGCTGTATAAATATGCTGGCTCCGTTGTTTCGCGGATATCCACTCAATTTGCTCCTTCGCCATGGCCTGACCGCGATCTGCATGCATGAGCATGCTAGCCCAGGATCAATGCAGTGCAATGCAGTTGCAGGCAGAGCCGAAATCGGGCACACGGGCGTAAGAACGAAAGCGGTTTGCACCATGTCAGCTGCAACAGTTTCGCTGCACTATCTGCGTTGTGTTCAGTTCTTTTGCTTGCCACCACGAGCTTGCAGGTACTAAAGGCCGTCCGGTGATGACTTGAAATGGGGGCCGTTCTCAGCGGAACGGCAGGCTCACGTCACGTCAGGGAATCCAAGGTATTTGTGTTGAGTGCCATCGGGCGAAGCCGTACACAGGGCGGTGACTATTCCGGTCGTTTGCCTTCCCCAGCCCCGGCCTGGCCAGACAGCATGAAAACTGCTCTTTGTCAAGCGGTTGAAACGCATCGGTGTACCATGTGGCTCAGATATAGTGCATGCAGTATGCCGAAGGACAGCCAAGCGAAGCTCAGAAGCCCGAGCCCCACAAGCCTGACTTGTCCAGCACCGCCAGTTCGTCCGCGTCTACTTTAATTCAGTCTTACGATAATGACTCTGCCCAAGGCGGGGGTTCAGAGGATGCTCTGCAAGTGACAGTCTATCATGGAGCTGACATTGCTGTTGATGAGGCCACAGCGACATGGCGAGAATCGGCGTCAAAGATGCTCTGCTGTCTTAGCTCGGCAACCACGTATTTTCAGAGGAGTGTGCGGTCTCAGTCGGCGCTTTGGGGTAGCTCTTCTGCCTTGCAAGCGATCACCCGGCGACTAAGCAGAGACCTTCTTGGCCCGATTCCGCAGCATTGTGTGGATAGAGTCACCGTAGTCCTGGACCTAGACGGTACGAGAATCCTGCCTACCCACTTCTCTGCTTTGCATTGACAGGCCTGTGTGCACTGCCAGTCGTGCAACATACTGCAACATCAGAGTGACTGCAAATCTACACATGTGGCACAGAAACACTCGTTCATTCAAGCTTCACTCCGACTGACAATCCCGATTTTGTGACTACCATTGAAGTCGAAAATACATTGATGGAAGTACATGTCAACACGCGCCCGTGGCTAGAGCACTTCTTGAAACAGGTATCGTCCACAAAACTGTTGGGATTACCCTTTTTTTCGATGCTGCATCTGCCAAATGTCTGAATCCAGTGCTGCTCTGTGCATGTTGACGCTCTTGTTTCAACAGGAGTTGAATTCCCTGGGGGAAAGGTAGTGAACAATGCATCATATCATTGCCTTACTAACGGTATCAGCACGTGAGCAGGTTGTTCAGCACTTCGAGGTTGTTGTCTTCACTGCAAGTGTTGAGCCATATGCCGACGCAGTCCTTGCCCACATTGACCCACAGGACACTCTCCATGGCAGGCTGTACCGAGGTTCATGTGTCTTACACGGTGGGGCATATGTCAAAGACTTGTCGCGCTTGGGCAGAGATGTGGCACGTACTGTCCTTGTTGACAACAGCTCCGCTAGTGCTCTTTTCCAGCCAGAGAACTTGCTTCTTTCAGACACATGGATGGACGACCCTTATGACATGGGCCTGCTTCAGATCTTGAAAGTGCTCATGAGCATCAGGGAATGTGCCGATGTCCGCTTGGCTCTACCTGCTGCACAAATCGCTGCTGGATACACAACTTAGAGCCACATGGACATGACACTGGTACGCGTCAAGAGATCTTGCTGCCATTCCGCGACACCGCGAATGCTTGTGAAGGCATTCTGTGAAGTAATGTGTGCCAGTGCGAGCCAGCGTTGGTGCAGGGGACAACATTCGGATTGATGATTAACTTGTTCACTTTCAGCGCTGGTTTACGCTTCGACATGCTGTGTGATGACCCGATCGCATGCAGAAAGCTGCAGTGTATTGGTAGCAGCTTCAGCCAGTGACTCTTGTGTACCTATCTTTCAGTTTATTCTGCCCATTGCGCCTGGAGCACCTTCAACTTGGTTCAAGGTTCAACACACTGGAACTTCCTTGAGCACTCTTTGGCTACAACCTCTCATGGATCTCCTGTGGACGATGGTGATTGGACCAGCATGGAACATTTGGCATTGTGAAGGTTGGATTGGGGAAGACAAGTATACTTGAACACGACGAACTGATGCAGATATTATTTCCGCAGAGCAGCATGCAAACACTACAGACATAGAGACAAGCTGGTGTAGAAGGGTAGACTGGCCCAAATAGCCATGGTGCTCTCCTGTGTGTTTGGTGATCCACAACAGGGCAGTGGCGATGCAGCACCTGGATAAAAGTATACAGAGGGGCAGCCTCTGCACTACTGACGGCCTGAGTGCATCTGTACCGGTGGAATTCGAGTGTGACAAAGCTGTGCATGTCCTGCACGTACCGTGTCCAGTACACCATTATTTCCAGCACATCCCTAGGTAGAGCTTTGGTATCAGCAAGGGCGAGGTTGAGGCATGTACTCATGAACTCTGCAGACGTGGCTTCTCACTGATTGGACTGGAGACGAGCCCTGTTGAGAAGCTGTCATTGATCTGTGATTCCTGCCGTACACGGGTCGAGATAGAAGGCGTTCTGGTGCACAGTTCTCTGCCCATCAGCGGCTGCAGTACGGCGGTAGCATCGATTGGCAAGCAACTGCGATCTGCAGTATGTAACCCAACTCATGCACCCCTGGTTCCCCACCAGCACACACAAGTATGCGGCAGCCGTTCCAACTGTCCGAAATTACGAATTCTGCTGTGGAGGATGGATGGGACACGGGCAATGTGTTGTACACATCTCGAAAAAACGTCAGTGCGTGCCATGAGATCAACAGGCCAGTCACAACGATTCGATGCCAATACTGGCATGACAGAAAGAAGCTGATGCAACACATTATGCCAAGCATACAGATACCCCAGCAACTGATAACATATCTGAGCAGGCCAGTAGTCAAGGTCACATGCATCGACCCAGATCGCGCGGCCCTATGTGCTGGCAGTGGCTTTGTTGATTTGCTAGCTTACTGCTTGCCCGACTGGTGCAGCCATCCCACATGCACGTCAAATAGCAGCAAGGCTGTGGCTCGCACATGGCTTTGGCCTGCAGACCCAGTTCCCGCCCAGGCGAGCTGCCTTCCTCAATGGGACCGCTACTCTGTGCTGGCCTGTAGCCCGATCCTGATCCAGCCTTAGGCGTTGCACACCGGCGCTCACTTGCGCAACACGTCAGTGGCACACGTGTGGCCGCAGCTGTGCGCACAAGGCCAGTCGATCGCACAGCTGCAGCCATGCTGGCGGCCCCACCACAAGGCCCCACACGACATAGCCCTGGTCACTGCGGCATCAGCGTCGCAGGCCGCAGCCGCAGGAGCACTCTGCCGACGAGCACCAAGCCACCTGCAACACCACGCACACCTGCAACAGCTTCCCACCGTGCTCACGAGAGCCGGCGGCGGGACCCCCCGCCCCCCCCCCCCCCCTCCCCTCCCCTCCCCCCCAGTACACTTTGGCCCCGTCACGCTGAGAGCCCCTTTGTCTTCCATGCCGGCAGGCGCGAAGCGATCGCGTCGCGCGTCTCATCGGCGACCTTGGAGGTCTTCTTGCCGCGCGTCACGATCGGCGGGTGCACGATGATCTTGATCTGGCCGGGGTGGAGCTCGCCCTCCCTGCCGCTGGGCATGACGTCGCCGGAGCCGAGAATGGTGATCGGCACGATGGGCGCCTTGGCCTTGGTGGCGATGGTGAAGGCGCCCTTCTTGAAGTCCTGCATCGTGCCGTCCACGGTGCGCGTGCCCTCCGGGAAGATCGCGAGCGGGGCGCCGTTCTCCAGCAGCTCGCGGCCGGTCTTGACAAACTCGCGGAAGCCGGCGGCGTCCTCGCGGTTGAGCGCGATGTGGCCTGCACAGCACGGAGCGGGTCGCGGCACTGCCTCCGGCACTGGAACCGGCGCATTGTGGACCTTGCATGGACCCAGCGGGTGCTAGCAGCGTGAGAGACACCAGCACAGCCTCTCACAACAGGCGTGAGCGGTGCACTCAATGTACATGCATGCCTCCGGAACAGGAAGATGAAGCTTCACTCAGGCTGCTGCAGCGTGTGCTGCCTGACGGCCCGCTAGGCTTGCGCTCACCCAGGCAGGGCTGCACACGCGATGGCGATTGCGGAGCTCTTGGCCAAGCTACCAGGTGCACATGCGAATCATCCACATGCTTGCCATTCGGCGTCAGGGTTGGCACAGGCCCAGGCGCGGCGTGCGGCAGGCACCGGCAGCAAGAGCCGCACCCGTGAGCCACATGGACCAGCCGACGAAGGGGATCTTGAAGATGTCTGGCTTGGACACAAACTTGAAGTCCTTGCCGAGGTGGAACAGAGCGAAAATGTCCTGCAGGAACGGAAGACGCAGGTCAGGAGTGTTGTGGCAGCGATGGTGGCGCCGCCAGCCGGGCACGCGCAGCTGGCAGGGCTCCGTGTGCATGCATCAAGGCTTTGAAAAACGACACATCAGTCCGCCGCCACTTGGTAGCCACGAGACGGGTCATGCAGAGCAAGGCCTTGCACGGGCATCGGCCCACAGAGCTTGGCGTCCCATGTGTGCCGGGTGCCACAGGCCCAAGCACAGCATCCGGTCGTGCGGACCATCACAGGTCGCACCATGTAGCTCTCATGGTTAGACACATACACCGCCGGGTATCGATCATCTGGCATGTTGTCCCAGCCCTCAACCTGCAGCAGTTCAGGCATTGACACCGCCGTAGTGGACCTGCCCTTCACATGGGCCTTCCACATGGGACCTTGCGTGCGTCAGTGTCCCGGGCGCGGTGCAGGATGTGGCTGTGTATCAATGGCAGCGGGACGCACCACCACTTTGTTGAAGGGGATCGTGCTCAGCACTGCCCAGATCTTGTTCACAAGGTGCTCCGCTCGTCTCCTATACTTGTCGAAGACATAAACAAACGGGTAGAGAATCAGCATGATACAGAATAATGGAATTGCGATGGCCATGGAGAATGTGAAGAATAGGATGGCCCGAAACTTGGCGCGCCCGACGTCGTCTTTGGTGCGTTGTCGCGGCCCTTCATCCCCCGCATCGTCTCCATCCGTGAACGATCCAGGGTCAAGAGGGTAGGATGCCGTACACTCTGTGCGTGTCAAATGTCGATGATGCCCAGCCCCCCTTGCGGTGCAGACCGGCTTGGTCACGCCGATGCACCGTACCCAAGGAAGCGTGCGTGCCTGCGCCACATTAGCATGCATGATGCAGCAAAACGCCTAAAAACTAGCCTCACGTTTGATGCGGTTCAGCAGCAGACGGGCGATGCGCCGATGAACGCGGGCAGTAGGCGATGCATCGGATTGTGTAACCCGGCACCTGGCTTGGCCACTGAACAATCACTGCACGCACAACAGACTGAGTGTACCGAGAGGTCATGTGGGAATTTTTGCATTGTCAAATGGCGCTGCATCTGCTTCAGGCCCCGCGGCACCACAGCATGCGCTTATGTTGCCCTTCAGCCACGTCCAGGTCTGGCGCGAAATACACATGCACAACCCTTGACATGCAACAACCAGTTTCAAAGCGCGGTGCAAGCTCTCGACAAGATTCTTGTTTGCCGTATCATCGATTACAGATCACGCCGTTATATCTGTGCGGTTTGCTTCCAAGTAATCGCGGGTTGGCAGCCAGCGTTACCGCAATTGTATGCAACACTGAATGAATGGAATAGCTTCTCTGGAAACATGCGAAATACAGCACCACGAGCTCTGAGAAGCAGCGATTCTGCGTCAGTGCGTCTGTCCAACTCTTAATCTTGAGCGGCCTGATACACCATCCGGTCACGCTGGCCTGCGCTATCCCATGCGCAGATATCACTTATAGGTATCAGCCAATATACAGATCAGTGGTATGCCTACGCCTTTGAGAGCTCTGTCTGGGGAGCAACTTTCGACAGCACTGAAACCTGGACGTTCAACGCGCGGCCAACTCCCGGGCCCTTCTGTACGCGGACGCCACGGCTTTCATGTGCAGTCACCGCGGAAAGCCTTGACGCAACACTACATCCGCAGCATTACGAGTGCACGATGACGGGCCCACCCACCGGCAGTTCGTTCTGGTCTACTCAACAGACGGTCTGTCATCATGTCCGTCACGCGTGCAGCTCCAGGTGCAGCACCAGGCACCAGCGGCATAATCTCTCCCGTCGACTACAACACCAGGTCCTCACGGCCAGACCTAGGACAGGATAGAGAGCGACGCTTCATGATGCGCAGTCTGGCTGGGAGTGGCGCGCTGCATCGGGCAAGCAGACACAGTTCACCCCACGGCCCTCATCTGTATCCGGTTGTATTTTACCCTGATACCAATGCAGACTCTCGTTTCAAGCAGCCACTGCTGTTCACCTGCGGGCGAATCAATCCGACTGCAAGCGAGCTGCCGGAATGGCGATGCTGCCTGGTAGGCATGACACGCCTCGGCGAACCTCTCTCTGCATTCCACTGTGGTAGAGCAAGGTCCATCAGCGCCGAGGATAGAAAGGAGAGAACGAAACAAAGAATCACATGCAACGCGGGCACCCAACACTTCGGCAGGAATTGCACGGACAAGAATCGCAACCGGCCGCTTGACCACAGGGCACGCCGACCCAGCGCAGCATGGCGCAATCGACGCGCAGGCACGACCTGCTGGGTCGGCGGCACGTGGCCGCCGCGAAGTCGGCGCATAGCCAGCCACAGCAGCTAGCAGCCAGCATGGCGACGGGCATGATACGACGCAGCGCTGGCGCGCGGCCATGCATGACCACTGCGGCCTCGATTGCAGACCCCACAGTGCAGAAGCTACTGCCTGTCGACACCGCGGTCAGGGCAGTGGCTGGAGATGGGCAGCGGTGGCAGGCGGGCAGCGGCGGGGGGGGGGGGGGGGGGGGGGGGGGATGGCGGCAGCGGTGTTGCGTTCCAGGGATCGACGGGGATAGGCCTGGGGTGGCGGCCTATGCGCGCTGGCACATCAGCTCTAGCAGGCCGTCAGCGGGACCGCCAGGCCTGGCAGGAGCGCCCGCCCAGCCAGCCTGGCGTTGAGGGATGCAGCCATGCGTGCTTGGTGCGCCAGCGCGCGGTACAGCGTTGTGGACACATCGCACACAGGCCGGCATGGCATTAACAGTGAACGGGCGCTTGGCCATCGGCCTGTGCAAAGTATTCCATAGGCCTGATGGATAAAGTCACAGGACATCAATGTGGGGCACTGGCCCATACGGTTCCTCGCTGCTAAGTGGAGTCCACTCGGACTGCGCCGGCATGCATGTACCTACTACCTTGAAAGTGGGTTGGCCGGCGTGCACGTGCAGTCGTGGTGCAGTCCGTAGCACTACACCGGAGACCTGGACATTGAGCACAGTGGCGTTCAGGGCCCTGGACGTTGCATGCAGCTCTACCACTTCCATCGTCAGTTGGGAGTGGTAGAGACTCCCATCGTCGCACCGTGGCATCCGTGCAGCTTACGTCACGCCTGTGAGAACCTGAGCTGTGGTGCTGTGCTGATGCAATCGCCGCCGTAGCGGCGCCAGTGTCTGTTGGGGTTGCAATGCCTTTAAAGTGTTCCGCACTAGCTGTGTCAAGAGGCACAACAGTCAGCCAGCTCCACCTGTGGCCTCTGTGATGTACATCGACTTGCTGGACGTGCATGGGCTGCTGCTGTTGCGTGAAGGCTTTCCGCGGTGACAGGCACATTTCGCTGACCTCGGCCACAGCTATGCTGGACCTAGCACCGCTTGTTGCGTTTCTGCTCATGGCGTACGCTTGCACAACAAGAAGGACAGTGACGATTGCGTCACACCAACTTGGGTTTGAAACCCAATCGGGCATCGGCCACAGCACCCCTGCGGACAGGGGCGGAAGAACGGTCAACACGCCAAACACATGAGACAGGGTAGCAGAGGGAGCACGCGCAGGCTCGAGCAACGCACACAACTCAGACGAACACACACGCAGCCGGGCGCATCGGGGCAGCCACACAGAAGGCTGACCAACGGGCGAAGATGCACGCTGAGCAGAATTGCGGGAGACGGTGCCGGCCAGGAAAGCGGCCATAAGGCGACAGCAGAGGCCACAAGCGGTCTGGGCGACACACAAAGGCACGGTAGCCGCGGGATCAAGGAGGACAGGAACAGTGCACGCAGTTGGAACACCGTCGCATATCTATCAACTACTGAACTGCTGCAGCCTAGGATGCGTCCTGGTGTGTTTCCACAGTCAGTGTCTCAATGAGACTCCCATCCATTGAGCATGCCTGAGTGCCTCAGCGACTGCCCCAACAACCACTGTCACAGTGCCAGTGACGTGTGCGTGGACTGTGAGATACTGCGCGGTGCTGCGCTCGCTTCCTGCGTTGGTTGTGTGTGTGTGTGTGTGTTTGCTTTCGTGCCGGCGCTGGTCTGTTCTAGCATTAGCTCGTGCGGAGAGTGGCCTTGGGGCTTGTGATGGTTTGTCTGTTTGTGTTCCACAAAGTTCGGCCACGGTTCATGTGCTTTGTGCGTTGCCATGCTTGCCAGCCTGTGTGCTGTACCACTTCATGGAGCATACCTCTGTAATGTGTTCATTGTGACAGTGCCAGCGAGCGGGCACTGGATGTATTGGCTGTAGATGTGCTGCCCGCAAGCGCGTGTAGAGCAGCACCAAGCTTGTGCCTGGCATGACTTCCTCGCCGCATGCGCGCCGATGTTTTTTCTGTGCACTGGCACATGCCGACGCCGACGATCAATCATTCAATCATGATCGATGATCCCTGGCCACTCATCCAGCGTGGCTACGACAATTCTCGCAAGCACGCCAGCGGTCAACTCTCAGACATTGGCCGTGTCTTAGCACTGAATGCCCACGTATTGATGGCAGCACGCAGCGTTCATGGCAATGGTTTTACTACGGCAGGGTGTCACGCTTACGCCGCCCGCGCACACGTTGCAAGGCTGTGACTCCAGGCGCACGTCACGGCTGCAACAAGGTTGAGGAGCAGGCTAGCTGGCGTGATGAGGCCCAATCTAATGCGCAGCTTCACGGAGACCTCCGCAGGCTATCGGCAACCTTGCGTACGGCTGGGTCATCGCCACAGGGATCTTGACCTCGCACATTCGGTGGGAAGCTTCATCATCGCCTTCCAATTATTATGAAGCATGCACTGCAGATGTGCTCCTCTTCCCGAGAGATCACATTGCTTTCAGATTCGAACGGTTGTTCACAATCCTGCGGAGTTCACAAGCCGCGCGGGTGCATGCCATCGTGACGCAGGCAAATGTAGTCTGCTTGGCCAATCCGTGCCGCCCGTGCCACAACATCCGTGGCACTCCCACGCCAGAGTGCGTCAATGATGTCTTGGTGAATGTGCTCCTGCCTTGCATCGGGCCGCGTGCGCCGATCACCACTGGCCCGCGCCAAGCGCCTAAGCACATGTACGTCCTTCAGAACTGTAGCTCCTGTGGCACCAGTCAAGTATGATGTGATCTATGCTTAGACTTCGCCGGAGTTTTGACTGGCAAGGGGATGTCCCCCTGGTTCAGCGCCGGCTGGTGCCAGACGGTCACGATGGGTCACCTCTCCTTGGCTGGGACAACGAACCGACCAACATGTGTATCCGTGACTTGCTGATGATCGACAAGGTGACCTGCTGCGTCTCTTATCAGGTGTACGTGCAAAACTTGTCTCGGCACTACCTATGTTGCCGTTCTGGCGTTGTGCTTCAGCGTCTGTGCCTGCCATATCTCAGAGATACGCTGAAAGCCTAAACCTTTTCATTCAAGTTTGATGTTCTCTACTAGCTTTGTATCCGAGTTTAACATGCAAGTATTCCTGCCTTTCCTGGGGCGTCACGTGTATGTGTCCGGTCTGCCTGTAGCATCGCGTGCTGATCGCGGCTTCCCTCGCGATGGATACCCTCATCCACCCGACAGCTGCCTTCAAGGCCACATAAAGGCGAAGTTGTATTCATTTTGACAATGCAACACCAGAAGACCTGACTGCCTACTTGCTGTCGCGACACGGCAAGCGCACTACCTGTGTACAGTCCTCAGCTGATTCTGGTGTGCAGGTCCTTGATGCGCTTGACAACCGAGTAACAGCCGCAATGAATCGCAATAGGGGGCCTGGGGCTCTGCATCATCCCGCCAGTGGAGGCGCAGGCACCTGCTTTGAGTCCCTCAGTCCCTTGCAGGTGTACTTCCCGGCACAGCTGATCAGCCAACCTGCATTAGCAAATGATTGTCCGCAGCAGCCGCAATAAAGGCTGCATAATTACAGGGTCGTGTGCATTGCTGGCTTGCTCGTATCGAGGAGCAGCGTTGCTAATCATCTATCAAGCAAAGCATCCTTGCCACATGAATAATTGCAGTGAGCATCACAGATGCCTGTGCACTCAATTTGAATCTCTGTGCAGAGTCACGCACTCAAGCGGGCTGCCGTAACGTCAGTTCCCAGTACGACATACCACTACGGAGGGAGCTTTAGCCAGGATTGCTTTGGTCTGACAGCTCAGATGCGTCCCGGGCGACGCCTGGAGTCAGCAAACCCGTTTGCGGAGAAGACCTCAAACTTGGGCCAGGTATGTGTCTGGCAGACCTGAACCGGTGCTGACCTATCTGCTGTGTGGTGCAGTCTCATCCCATGCTGCCATGATGCCGTGCCAGACCTGCATGGCTCCTTGCACACCTGAAACACCCATACCTCTACTTTTGCGGAAATTCGTTGCTTTTCTCATGCATTCCAGGCGGTCAGCTGCCTCACACGGCACTGTCTCCAAGGTGGCACGGGTGCAGCCTGTGCAGTGCAGCAATGTGGCCGTTGCAGCAACAGCCTGACGTGAAGCATGGTGCAGGAGGCCTCGCCAGCGACTTCCCTCACGCGCCGGGTTGAGTTCGTGACTGCTGCCAGCTGTTCGCCGCAACGGTCACAGAAGAGCGCTGCAGGATCTGCACGCAGCCCAACCTCCATGATTCCCCTGCCGCCCGCATTCTTCATGGCTACCGAGGTGCGCCCGTAAGCACACCCCCCCGCGGCTGAATCGGTGTGGCCCGTGTAACGGAACAATGCAGCTCCTGGAGATTGAGGGGCACCCACAGACCAAAAGGACCATCATATTATTCACCACATGGCATGGCATGGACTTTGACCAGGGTTTTACCTGCCTGCCCAAGGCACACTGCTCACATCCTCCCACCTGCGGCCTCACCCACCGGCAGCGCCATCAGCACCTTCACCACCCGCCATGCATGCAGAAGCTGTCTGGCGCGTCAGCACCTCTCCCAGGCGCGGCCCGCAGCGGTAGCTCCCTCCCACTGCCCCCCACATCCTCCCCGGGGTCGCCCAGCGGCATCCCGTCCTTCTCCAGCCCGCTGCACACGCAAGGCACCCTCCTGGCCACGTCGTTCTCCTCCATCAGCACGCCCAACACTTACACACTCACCAGAGACTCCCCCGAGGTCACCTCCGCCGCACCGCAGCCCGTCATCGTCTCCTTGCCGAGCCTGCTTCCCAAGCGCGCCTCGCCGACCGACCTCGCGGCAATCGAAGAGGCGCCGGCGCGCCTGCCGCGCCGCCCGCCACGCTGTCCGCCCCGCGGCCAAGCACTGCCGCCCGCACCCGCCCGCGCGTATGCGGAAACCTCCACCCTCCGCCTCGCGCCGCACGGAGTCTCCGCTGCGGCACTCCCCCAACTCACCCCCTCTGCCCGTACTGTCCCGGCTGTGTTCTCCATGGCCACGCCCGATGCCCCAGACACAGAATCCCCTGTCACCTCTGCCTCGTCCATGGTGCAGACCCCGGTAGCCACCCGGCTGCCACCCGTGTCACAGATCCCGCGCGCGCCCGGACTGCGCGCTGTGCGGGAGTACGAGGCATCGGACGTGCTGTCATCCGGCCGCACGGCATCCATCCCATCCTCCCCGGTCATGCAGCTGATCACGCCCGAACGGCCGGAGCGGGTTCGCGGCGACCACTCGCTCGGGTTGAGTGCCCCGTGGCAGGTGACCGCACACACGTGGCCGGGCATGCCCTCGGGCCAGGGCAGCAGCGAGCCTGCACCACGGGGGCCGGCACACGCCGCTGCGGCCTGGCAGAGCCCTCCGCACATGCGTCTGCAGAACTCCCTGGCCGGCAACACGTCGTGGCCGTCGTCCCCCGGCTCCAGCACGCTCCTGGTGACGCCTGCGGGCGCCGCCGCAAGCGAAGGCGACTCCGGCCGTGCGGGCCTGCTCGACGCGTCGCACAGCCTGCATGCGTGTGTCAGCTCGGCGGCGCGTCACAGCTGCAGCTCCGGCGGGGGGGTGAGTGTGTCGCCTCCGCCGGCAGGCGGCCGCCTCCGCAGGCTGCGTGGCAGGGCACAAGCAGCCTGGGTCTCTCTCACGAGCCCGCGCCGGTGCTGCGGAGGCCTTGCTGTGGTGGACGACGACGCCATCTCCCGGGGCCTGCCATGAGCGGCCGCAGCCGGCTAGGTGAGTGGGTCTTGCAGGCTGCAGCAGCAGCACACCTGTGTGCTGCTGTTGCAGCCTACCTCCGCAGAAGGTGCGCAGCGGCAGGCTGTGCAGGTACGGGCGCAGTTGATTGGAAGCAGTGCTCGCCTGCTATTCCGCACCTAATGACGCTGCGTTTGTGCGCCACACCGGTAATGTTTCTTTGGATTAGGCGCCTCAGTTTCAGGCATCGTAAACTTTTGGTAGTTTCCAGGGCTTTCAGCATAGTACTGTGCTGCAACGGGCTTCGCTGTGAGCGTCCAGCAGACACATTAGATTCCTTTACACAATCATGGTGGTTCTTCTATTTATTCTTTCGTTGGGCTTGGTGTGGGGCATGTGCCGTTTAGTTTTTCTTTCATTACAACGGTATGGTCGTGTTTGATGCGGTTTGCACATGAATCCATTGAATTTTACTTAAATTTATGGTCGTGGTATGATTCTATTCATATTTCTGATTTCCAATAGGTTGATCGCGTACAATTGAGCCCTTGGTCGCTTGCAGATGTAGGCCATTTCAGTGTGTATGCTCTGCAACGCGTATGTAACATCCGGTGTTTCTGATGTGTGGATCTCGAGTATGACTGCCACTGCTCAGTCCTCGCAGTCCTGAGCATGATGCCAGTATCACCTTGTCGTTGCCGGGTGCTGATCAAGGGAACATGCAGCGAACGCCATTTGTGCACTACGGAACAGAAGATCCTGTGCATACACTCAGCGAATACCGTTGTGATTTCCCTGTACAGCGAGCTGATCGGGAGTGGGCTCGGCTATGCATGAATGTGTAATTACGGTCGTGAGTCACTGCCAGAACGAAGCACCCATCGTAGCTGCCGAGACTGCAGCACGCTCAATCCGCACTTGCGACTGTATGAACCGGGCCTGTGCCCTGCTTTTTGTGTACTGAAGGCTTGTCAGCGCCCTGGTTCATCAAGTGTCGGTGGAGAACTGGTGTCACCACGAGCGTGAACGTGCGATTCCATCCAAATACGGGAAAGGAGTACAACATAATGTTCTGAAATTTATGGAGTTGAAGATTGGCATGTCCCGGGCATCCCGTTCCTCGGCAATGGGATTATCAACTCGGAGCAGGCAATCGGCTGTACTTGTCACCAGCATCCCGCATCGCAATACTCACGTCACCATTTGATGCACTCCACTGCTGTTGCTCAATTGAGCTTGGTAATTGCATCGATGCACCGCGATGGTCAGGCTGTTAGCCCTGTCGCCATTGTGGCGCGGGGCTGCTTCGTATCGAGTTCTGTCAGTTGCTTGAGCACCATCATGCAGCCAGATATAGTTGCCTGGCTCTATTCCTACTTCACCAGAAAAGCGGCCTCTGCAAACATTGTGGAGCCCGCAATTGCCCGCTACAGGCCAGGCTGACAAATCGAACCAACCATCGCTGGTGAATCACCTCTGCGTTATCTATTCTGTAAGCATTCTTGTGTTATGGCTGAAGTAGAGGAGACCAAAGTCGCCACTGGGCCATCAGTACAAGAGCTGAGAGCCAGTGAAGTCCCTGATCGAGAGTCGACGCATCGGCCAGGTGGCATAACGAGGCACAGCCGCAGCGAAAGCGCTGATCGAAGAAATAACCCAGGTGGCGGATATGAGTCTGAGTCTCCATCGAGAAAAGCGGAATGGAAGACTTTCTGCAAGGAATATCCACAGAAGCGAACCGATGTAGCCATCTCCGACTACTCCAAAGAAGAGGGTGCAAGACGCAAGAAGTGGGAGAAGGAAAGGAGGTCAGTAATGCTACAAAGGCAACTGTGTAACTATGTCGAATCTGCACGTTTTATGCGCGTACGCATTGGAGGACAAACGGATCGCTCTGTCTCTGTCGTTTGTTGCAGCAGGCCAAACTTACTTAGGGCCTTCTCCCCAAGCCATTCCTTTAAACAGCTGGCATTTGTAGGGCATTGCGCGAGCGCCAAGCCAGGCTGCAGCAAGACCGTGCAGAAGCAGAAGCAGCCAAGCAGAAGCAGCTCCAGGAGAAGCAAACGCTGGAGCACAAAGCCCGTGTCCAAGCACGAGTTAGCAAGCAACAGGACAAAATTCGGCGAGCAGCTGAAGAGCGTCAGCGTAGAGAGCAAGCTTACCAGGAGCTCTTGTCTAAAACACGAGAGTGTGCTTCAGCCATGTCTCAGACTTCCAAATGTGTGATGGCCTCTGACTGCATCCACCAGACATATTCATCAAGGGAATCAGCTACATCACAGTAGCATCCTGTCTTGGTTGCGTTACGCCTCTGCTGCAATCAATCATGTTCCATGTGGTGCAGCAGATTCGCTTCAGTACTCGAGCGATTCCTCATGTGTGGTGTTCAGTAAATAGGGCAAGGTGACTGTACTCATGTCGCACAACTGACTATTGTGATCATCAGACTAAATTCAGGCCTTGCATGTGCCATGCACATGAGCCCTGCACACTTCTTATATGCTGCAAACGTGACCGCAGATTTGATTGCTTGCAGGCGTGGCCTCCTCTTCGAGCGGTTGCAGGAAGCTGGTGAAAGCAAGGTCCATGCCATTGAGAATGAGAAGAAGACAGACTACGTCAACACCCTGGGGCGCATGCGCAAGCTCGGTGCGCAGGAGATCGCAACACGCACTGAACTCCATCCTTCTTTGCGGGTGGTACAGCGCCGCAAACAGGAAGAGATCTTGCAGCGGGAGGCTGACAAGACTCCAACAGCTTTCACACCAAAGGCCGCAGACAGCCCAGTTGCCGGCAGTCCCGTCTCCTCATTCATGACCACACGGGTGTGCTATGCATTTCGAGCCATGAGCTATAACCTTGCTGGATGAACGTCTAGATGAGTGGCTTGCTAGATGAGTGGTGCCACACGTCATGCACTGCCATCGCAGATGTGAAAGGCGCAGCATGTTATCAGACACAGACTGTGGTGTCTTCATCTTTCACTGCTGCAACGCCAAGTCATGGCACAGCCGCAATGTGCAGAGGATGCCTGGCGCATCTCTTTCAGGCGGCCTCGCCACCGGCGCGGCTGCGACCGGCGGCAGTGCGCCTGCCAAGCCGGCACGCAAACGCCGCCCTCCGCGCAAGGCCAAGCCAGCGCCAGCCGTGATTGAGCGAGCGTCGTCCCCACTTGCTATCCCTGGCGTGGAAATCCATGTCGATGGAGTGCTCTACAAAGTCCCAGCAACTCAAGCTGCCAGCTGCGGCAGTGGTGCGTACCTGCTCGGCTGCTGCGAGCTTTGCCCTCCCCACCCACCTACAGCTCCTTCTGCAGTTATTTGCTATGAGTCTGGCTCAGTGCAACACAGTCATCAACACCAGCTGCCATGAAAGCACTGTGTTTGTAAGCAATTGCAAGACGTTGAGTTTTTGTAGCGTGATTATCAGCACACCCGCCACTAGTTTGTGTTGTGCTGCCAACTTCAACCTGGTCATTGGCACGCTGATGCTGTCAGGGTGTGTGGCACATGCAGAATCGGTGTCGGTCTGCTGCAGGTATCCCTGCAAGGACGAGCAGCACAGCTCGAGCAAACTCTCTCCGGGATGGCCCTGCAGCGGCAGAGCCTGACACCCTCGCGAAGTCCCCGAGCGCGGCCTCCAACAGCTCGCGGCGCCGCTCTGGCGCTGACTCTGCCGCCGATGCGGCCGTGGTGGAGCCGGCTCGCGCCAGCTCAGCAGACGATGCCCTGCCCGGAGCAGCCCAGAGCATCGAGCAGCATGCAGCTGGCGTACATGCAGACCAAGATGCGGCAGGCAGTGCGGAGGATGCGTCACCGGTCGCAGCGACGGAAGAGGCGGCACAGGATCCGCCGGAAGGTAGCGTCGCGGCGTCAGGCGGCTCACACAATGGAGGCGGCGCGGACCAGGATGCATCTGCCGCAGGTGTGTGTTGGAACTGACTGCAGGCGTCAGCGCCCCGGCGTTATCAGCGCTGATCTCTTGGACACTCTGCTTTGTGACGCAGAGGAGATATGGCCTCCCCTTGTACGCCATGTCTCAATCTTGTGCTTGATGCCAGAAATGGCTCCATCATCGACGGAACCTTGGATGCTTCAGTACTGGTTTAACGTCTGGAATGTATGCTGAATTGTGGCTTCTCACTACGACCTGAATGCCTGTGAGTGGCAAGGTTGGATTTACTATGGCTGGGTGGACCTCACTAGGAAGCGACATGTGCACGCAGACAGTGGTTTGTTCAGGCGAGGTGCATGGAAAGATGGGTGGGCTGGAGGGCTCTAGTTTGGCTTTGAACACAGCTTTGTTCGTGTTGATGGCGACACTTGCCTCATGGCATTTACCGCCAGTCTGCAGTCTGGCGTATGCTTGACCTGCACACATGTAGGGCATGTACGTCTCAGGGGGCCTATCATGTGCCATACTACAGTACGTGCTGTGTGGGGGACAGATGCACTGCCTACTTGGTGGCGGCATACTCATGGCACCACCGCCAACTGTTTTAGTAGTAACACTGACGACTCACGGCATTGCGATTCTTGGAATGCAACATTGGACACACCAACTTGGCATGGAGCCGGTGCAGGTGATGCGGCTGCAAGTGAAGCAGACGGAGCCGGTGGTGGTGAGGATGACGTCGTTGCTGAGAAAGACAACGAGGAGGAGGACGGTAAGGACGGCGTCAGTGTTGCGTCTGGTCAGGCCGCATAGCGTGTACATGCCGCGAAAGCAAGCCCGCTTGTCAGCATGAGTAGCAACTGATTGGCTGGCTGTCCTACAGCCCGCAGTGTGCGATGGCTGTGCAACCTGGAGATTGCTGGCAGGCTACTTCTGCACAGAGGTCGGGAAACATGGCCTGGTATTGTTTGATGGAGCCATGGATACAGCCCGCTTGTATGATTTGCATCACTCTGGCCACCACAAGGAGACAAAGCAGAGATCAGCATGGCATCGGTTGCAGAGACAACTACTTAGACCCGATGTAATGGCGCGAAATTCCACATGTGAAAGTTGGTGCACATAGCAACAATGTATGAGTTTGCTGCAAGGAGCCAAGCAGTTGACCATGCATAGCAACAAATCATATGTTTTATACACTTGGACCCAGTCGAAGCACAGTCGCAAGAGCAGCTGGCATGTCTGGCCTTTCGTGGCAGGCACCATCGTCAAGTCTCTGCAGTGTCGTTGTGAGGCGACCCTTGGGATCCAATCCACACAGACCCACGCCTCTGAATCCTGATACACATGCAGGCCTTGTGACAAGCACGGCTCAGCAGGAGGTGACCAATGACAGAATGGGCACCACAAGCCCTGGCGTGGGTCCCACCGGACAGCGCGGTGCTTCAATCGCACGATCCCTGTGCCTACATCCCACATCCACAACCCCGGTCACCCTCGGTGCATTGCATCACTGCCGACCTGCACCGGGCTGCGCCACACGGCTTTCTGCCTCCCCCCAAGCAACCTCTCGTCTGTCTGTCCCCCCAGACACAGCATACCACAGCCGGCATGCCCTCCGCTAGCACCGCAACACAAAGGCAGCGTTGCTACGTCCCCCTCGGCCCCACCCCCTCGCGCCCCGAACCAATCCCTCTGCAGACACGCATGTGTCACCGCAGGCCGCAGCCGCCGGTCCGGCGATTGGCAGAGACGCGCCAACTCTGTGCAGCGCACGCCGCACGCAGCTCCCGGCCGCAGCGCCCGGCCGCATGCACGCAGCTCATGAGAGCACGGCGAGGAGGTCGGTCTCGCGCACGACCACAAACTGCACGTCGTCCTCTTCGAGCTCCACGCCCGAGTACTTGCTGTACAGCACCTGCGCCCCCGCGCTGCACTTGGGCGCCTCCATCTCGCCGTCCTCTCCCTTGCGCCCCGGCCCCACCGCGACCACCTCCCCGATGTTGGGCTTCTCGGCGCTCTGCGCCGTCAGGATGACGCCGCCAGAGCTCTCCGCCTCGTCCTCAGCGACGCGGATGAGGATGCGGTCCTGCATGCGTGCGACCACGGTGCCGGTGTGCCAAGGTGTGCCACAACGCCTGCCCTGGTGCTCCCATGGAGCTCCAGGGAGCACTGTCCTGGTCACAGTACTGTGATGCAGCCTGGCCCCCGCAATGAGGTGTAGGGCAGATCGTATCTGCGACACATGGTTGGCGGCCGCATGCATCCAGGCCTGCCTGGCCGCCACACACAGGAGTGATGCTGTCAGCATGGCTGTGAGCGGTGCGGATGCCTGCTGAGCGTCATGCATGAGGTGGAGCGGCACGGAACAGCAACGGCTATGCCGTTGCAAACAACCGTTGCACTGTGCCTGTACTACTTTGGGGGTACAGAGCAGCTGAGACGCGCTGCCGCCCTCGCAGCATGCCGGCTCGCAGAACAAGGGACACTGGCAGAACATGCGACTCGCATCTGGCTGTCAGAGTGCAATTACACGGGTGCAGGCAGCGTTGCATGGGGACCGGGCAGGCGCGGACACACGAACGGACGGGCTCAAGCACAGCCAAGAAAAGCAATGCGATGCAAGGCAGGCACGAGAGCGGTTCGGCAGCAGCACCGCTCTCGCAGCAGGCGCACCTCGGTGGGCTTCATGGCGGACATGGAGGCGCCCTTGATGCCGATGACGTCCGCCTCTTTCATAATGATCTGCTCGTCCTCACCAACCTTGACACGAGTGCCCGCGTACCGCGAGTACAGCACCTCGTCGCCCTCCTGCACACCTCGCCTCCTTGCCACGCGCCTCATGCTAATCTCGCGACCGTCGGTAATGTGCGGAGGCTATCAAGGGGCACTGTTCCATGCTGTGGTGGTTGACGGTGCGGGAGCCAGTGCGAGGGCCGTACCTTGATGCTCTCCCCGGTGCCTACAGCCACGACTGTGCCCTCATTCTTGTCGCTCTCGGCGGCGGTAGGCAGTAGGATTCCGCCGGCAGTCTTTGCTTCGGCTGCGCCGACCTTGACCACCACTCGGTCTCCACTGGGCTTGACACTGGAGAACTGCACACAGTGTTCCTCACGTTGTCTGGCTACAGCCCCCAAGGACGCTGGAGTGCCAATCAGGAAACGCCAGGCTTGATCAAGTAATGCGTTGGTATAAATAATTGCTTCTGCGTCTGTAGTTCAGTTTTGTAGCTGGGCTGTCTCACAGGCGATGGTTGCCTCACGGGAAGGTTCGTGAACCGGGTAGCGGCCTGCGATGCCTCTGCATACGAATGCCGAACGAGACCGCACTCCAGCCTACCATACACTGTGCATGCGCATACAATGACACTGGCCAGCGATGTCGGTGCTTTGCGACGTCGATGCATTCCTTGGCACCCCGAAGTGACCCTGTGTGTTGGCACACAGCCACGGCAGGTACGTGGAAAGACCAGCACAGTGGCGCTATGAAATGGCTACGGATCAGACATTTCGAAACATGCACGTTTAAGCAACAGAAACCGGCAACCAGTAGTACAGGTAACGACGCCGTCACCGCAGAACAAGAAATATATCGCGCACCTTGGATGGTAATGGCGTAGCTGCCGCCCTCACAACAAGTGATCGCCTTGAAGGTTGAGATGCGCAGCGGCGAGAGTTGAAGTGCAGTCGGCAAGCCATGCTGTTTCGCAATGTCAGGCGGGAGAACGGCGATGAACAAAACCTGAAGCAGCCGGACCACTTACACTCTTAAATTGTCGGAATTAAAAGCACTATTGTCCACCAATTTGTTTCATAGGTTCTTAACTAAGCTGCGTGGGTGGGCACGCTGAAGTTTCCAAGGCGCGGCGGTGCAGTGCGGTGGCACCAGCGACAAGTGGCCTTCGGCGTCCTTCCGTGCACGTCGCAGTTAACTCATTTCCAACGTGTTGCAATAGTAGCGGTCTGCTGACCAAGTTGATGGGCCATTTTAACTTCATTAAATGATGCGTATGGTCGGACTGTGCTGTCGGACTGACTTGTCCAAATGCCAGCCTGATCGGACCGACTCGGTTCGTGCGTTGACGGAAATCGCGAACTGCATCAGCGTGCCTCGCTGTTAATATTTCAGCACTTTCAATAACATTATCTCCACCTTGAACATGCTAGTGATCGTAGACTTCTGAGATCTAACGTGGGTGCTAGTAGTACTGTGGCTCACAGAGCACCGTCCATCTCTTGCTTACCATCAGAGAACAACTCTAGAACATTGCTGGGCAAGCATGCTGCTTGCGATGATTGCTTCTAGGTATCATCTGCCACGGAGGGCATCACTTGCCGCAGATGAGACCCCGTATGAATGTGGTGTTGCTCCAGAACTTCTGTGAAGACATGTGCCAGCACACTCAGCCAGTCTTCATGAACTGCAGTGCTTGGATCGTAAGTGAATCTTAACCGTAGCGGAAAGCTGAGACGGTGGTGAGGGACGGCCTGGCAAACGTGGCATGATACGACTACTTTGAGATTGCCAGCACATCAGGGTGCACCAACCTGACTGGAATGGAACTCACTGGAGCGGAACTCACTGGAATTGAAGTGTACCTGATTGGAATGCAAATCTATCAGATTGGAATGCACTCGCTGCGCTTCCCTCGGCCGCTGGCTCCCGCTGTGAGCGGGCCATCGGCTCCTCCCGCGAGCGTCCAGCAGAGCCCGCAGCATGCAGTGAACCAGCTGTGGCAAACAGGACATCCAGCGCACACTCGAGCCCTTGGAGCCTCTCTGCACGGCGCACACCGCCAGCTGCAGCACTCTGCTGCAACCGCATCGGCATCCCCAACAGACACACAACAAATTGTATCGGCCAGTCAGATGCAGCCGCATCTTCATCAGCCCGGTAACACTGAAGAAAGCAATCGCTGCTCTTCGC
>JALKAD010000203.1:0-12739 GCA_024500015.1 Ulva compressa | reverse complement strand
CAAGAATGCTGCCAGCACTTTCGGGACGTCCTCTGCCCCAATTCTGTGGGAGGACGCTCGGAGGACGGCCAGACGACCCGTTGGTGTCACCCGGAGGGCGGTATGGAGCCGCCCTCGCGCATGCGGGACGGTCTCACGCCGTCACCACGAGTTGGCTAACCCATAGAGGTCGTCAGCGGGACGACCTGAGCAGAGGGCAGGTGACGCGCATGGGACGCTGCGAGTGACGTCACGTCGGCGGCGGTTCGAACTGATGTGACGTCATCTTGGTCGTGCACATCGCAGGACGTCCTGCGGACCTCCCATGCGCGCCAATGGAGATGTCCCCTCTAGCACCCGCTGGCCCAAGACTGGGATGACTGCTTAGTGCATCCAAGCTGGAATTCTGTGGGAACACGCTCACAATGGGACAGTAGTATGTACACATGCGGAAGAGCCGACCTTAGATATGGGCACTGTATCGCCCGCTAAGGGGCACGAGGGTAGTGACCCGTGGCTGGTCGATCGGGCACAATCGACCATAGTGGCGTCCGGGGTGCTGTGGTCGATCGGGCACAATCGACCATAGTGGCGTCCGGGGTGCTGAGGTCGATTGTGCCCAATCGACCTTAGTGGCTTCCGGGGTGCTGAGGTCGATCGGGCACATTCGACCATAGTGGCGTCCGGGGTGCTGAGGTCGAACGGGCACATTCGACCATAGTGGCGTCCGGGGTGCTGAGGTCGAACGGGCACGTTCGACCACCCACCTGTGCAGCCCAGATTGCAAGACTGGCGAGGAAGCCGAATCAGGCACAAAAAGTGACTTGAACAGCAGTGCAACACGTATATATATACGATCGAGTTGAGTTGAGCTCACGAGCGTGCACACGGACTTTATTGTGCTCAAGTGCGCATAGTGGCCTGTGACCCGTGGCTGGTCGATTGGGCCCAATCGACGATCCACCTGTGCAGCCCAGACTGCCGGACTGTCGAGAATATCAAGCAGGGCCCATATAGTGCACACACGTGTGACTACGTGGAATAACTGCCTGATCTGGACGGCGATACACTGTGCGGCAATGTGACGTAATCCACGAAAAGGTCTGATGTTAGCACGGATGCATAACTCGACTATGTACCCCCGACACAAATACCGTGCTAGCATGACCACGCCTTACGTAATCCATGCCCCGAGGAATCGAAACCGGGCCATGCCGCATCATAACCCCATACCGATACCACTGTGACGTAGTCCACGAAAAGGTTTGATGTTAGGACGGATGCATAGCTCGACTATGTACCGTCACAGCAAATGCCGAGCGATGGTTTGTGCACGAGCGATGGTTGCATGACCGCGTCCACAACGCAGCACGGCAGTCCCCGGGGCAAACAGAAAGGATCCCGAACCGCAAAACTGCTTGAGTATATTCATGAAAAGTCTAAAGATGGGATTAGAGTCACCTGTCCGCTTTCTGGAGGTCGGCGTGCCGTGTAGAGCACGCGACGGCGAGGCAACAACCGCTGCATCCGACCAGTGCGCCAAGCTTCCCGGGCCAGCAAAACGGAAGTAAGTACAAGAGACTCTAAATAGAAGGATGCGAAGATCTCTTGCTCCTTCAACGGCTCAACGGCGTCAAGCATCCCGCACTCACCGGCAAGGCACTCACAACTCGCATTCGCGCGCCGGGACCGGGGTAAATAAACAAACAAAAGAACGATTACAATATAGGCAACTGATAGAGCGCGCTACGATGTCAATAGCGACTTGTGATAGGCTAGCGACGTGTTTGCCGGTGCGTGAGGCATCGCCCGCTGCACGCAGCTCAATAAGTGAGACGTCATAAGTTAATGACATACTGATTGTTGTTTCGAATCAATGCGGATAACGATATGCTGCATATTCGTCTAAAGGCGCTTGGTGTTTCGAACAGTCGGCACGCATGCCTCAGCAGCCGCGCCACGCAGGTTGCCCCCTGTCACCACCTAACGCTGTTAACACTTGCATGGATTTCTGTCGCTTGTCACCTGTGCCTGTCCAATGCCATATTCCGCAGCTGAGTGCAGTAAAGTAACACAGATCAATGGGTGCGATGGTGTGGGCGTGGGAGTGCATGCAGCACTCTGAATTGCAAGTGCACATGGGCCACACGTACGTAGGGTGCACCCTCACCGGCACAGCACAGTGCTGTGGGAGTGCATGCAGCACTCTCAACTGCAAGTGCGCATGGGCCACAACCGCACAGCACACTGCCGTGGGAGTGCATGCAGCACTCTGATGGCAAGTGCGCATTGGCCACACCGGCACAGCACAGTGCTGTTGGAGTGTATGTGTGCATGCTCAACTGCAAGTGCTCATTGGCCACAATGTCACAACACACTGTCGTGGGAGTGCATGCAGCACTCTCAACTGCACGTGCGCATGGGCCACGACCGCACAGCACACTGCCGTGGGAGTGCATGCAGCACTCTGAATTGCAAGTGCGCATGGGCCACGCCGGCACAGCACAGTGCTGTGGGAGTGCATGCAGCACTCTCAACTGCAAGTGCGCATGGGCCACGCCGTCACAGCACAGTGCTGTGGGAGTGCATGCAGAAATCTCAACTGCAAGTGCGCATGGGCCACGCCGGCACAGCACAGTGCTGTGGGAGTGCATGCAGCACTTTGAGGGCAAGTGTGCATGGGCCACACCGGCACAGCACAGTGCTGTTGGAGTGTATGTGTGCACGCTCAACTGCAAGTTCTCATTGGCCACAATGTCACAACACACTGTCGTGGGAGTGCATGCAGCACTCTCAACTGCAAGTGCGCATGGGCCACGCCGGCACAGCACAGTGCTGTGGGAGTGCATGCATCACTCTGATGGCAAGTGCGCATTGGCCACACCGGCACAGCACAGTGCTGTTGGAGTGTATGTGTGCATGCTCAACTGCAAGTGCTCATTGGCCACAATGTCACAACACACTGTCGTGGGAGTGCATGCAGCACTCTCAACTGCAAGTGCGCATGGGCCACGCCGGCACAGCACAGTGCTGTGGGAGTGCATGCAACACTCAACTGCAAGTGCGCATGGGCAACAACCGCACAGCACACTGCCGTGGAAGTGCATGCAGCACTCTCACCTGCAAGTGCGCATTGGCCACAACCGCACAGCACACTGCCGTGGAAGTGCATGCAGCACTCTCAACTGCAAGCGCGCATGGGTCACACCAGCACAACACACTGCCGTGGGAGTGCATGCAGCAGTCTCAACTGCAAGTGGCGCATGTGCCACACACACGCAGGCGGGCGGCAGGGGGTGGGAGTGGGGTGGGGGGCGCACAGCACTCTCAACTGCAAGTGCGCATGGGCCACAACCGCACAGCACACTGCCGTGGGAGTGCATGCAGCACTCTCAACTGCAAGTGCGCATGGGCCACAACCGCACAGCACACTGCCGTGGGAGTGCATGCAGCACTCTCAACTGCAAGTGCGCATGGGCCACAACCGCACAGCACACTGCCGTGGGAGTGCATGCAGCACTCTGAATTGCAAGTGCGCATGGGCCACGCCGGCACAGCACAGTGCTGTGGGAGTGCATGCAGCACTCTCAACTGCAAGTGCGCATGGGCCACGCCGGCACAGCACAGTGCTGTGGGAGTGCATGCAGCACACGGGCCACAACCGCACAGCACACTGCCGTGGGAGTGCATGCAGCACTCTCAACTGCAAGTGCGCATGGGCCACGCCGGCACAGCACAGTGCTGTGGGAGTGCATGCAGCACTCTCAACTGCAAGTGCGCATGGGCCACAACCGCACAGCACACTGCCGTGGGAGTGCATGCAGCACTCTCAACTGCAAGTGCGCATGGGCCACACCGGCACAGCACAGTGCTGTGGGAGTGCATGCATCACTCTGATGGCAAGTGCGCATTGGCCACTGCATGCTCAACTGCAAGTGTGCATGGGCCACAACGGCACAACACACTGCGGCTGGTGGCTATTGCCGTCTGGTTGAACTTATTGTGGTTCTAACTGTTCCATTCCATGCCGACGCGCGAGCCCTGATTCCAGAACGTTTACAGCATGGCAAAAGCGTCCTCGCTTGCAATCGTGGGCGCGCCCTAGAACTGGGGTGGCTATCCTGCGGATGAGAGCTTGCTGATAAGGTTTACTAGCGTGCTCTCGTTCCTGAAGAATTCACCCACTACAATCGGAGTTCATATGGCCCACAGCAGGTGATAGCGCCGGCGTACGTGGATGCCTGGGTGTTCTTGTGGAGGGCGCGGAGACCCTCCAGTGCCCGCGGGATCTGGAGCTCCAACCGGTCCAGGCTGCCATTCGCACAAGCATCACTTGACAAGTGCAAGCAATTGTCACTGATTGATTGAATCGTATTGCGGCGCAGATGTATGAATTGCTGGCTCCCGAGCGCTGCTCGCTCAGCCAGATCACGACCTCGGCATGCGCCAAGCTTGGCACGTGATTCCACGCTTTCAACGTCAGAGATACAAGTTTTACACGAGCAGTTGGTTTTAATTGATCACTGGATGCTCGTAATGGTTGGGACAAGCTGTACATTGATCTCCTTCTACATGCGACGGCGCTTCGTGGCGCCCCCGCATATCATCATGCAGCTTGTCTTGGAGTACACTATGATAAAAAAGAACGTGTTCTGAAGGCCGGCCAAGATACGAAAGTGGCGCCTGCGGACTCAACCGCCGACCGCGACTTCCAGTGACCGCTTGTAGACACGCACGCGACTTGATGAGGGTCGCGACCAATCGCACAGGTCACAAAGCCAGCTCGGTCCCAGCCATACACATTGAATGAAAGGTAAAGCCGATACAATAGCATTACACCTGTTAACCTCTGTTGCGTGTCTAGGTATTGCATAACTGCACTGAAGTCAGCTTCGTGGCAACGTTTCTCACGCAAGATGGAACAGCCGACCAATGCGACCATGGTACCAATATCACGCTGCGGTACGATCATAGCTTGAATGGACTGCGCATTGTATTGCTGCTGAAGTGGTTCGTGGAGCTCTGTGTTACTTGGTATGACCTGGAGTGACGTCGACGTCGACGTCGACTAACAACTCCACGGCTGCGTGCCTTGACGCCTCCCCACGATTCGTGATGAAATACTGGCACAGCCACACTATTGGAGTAGCTATCTAGATTGTCTGTGCATCTCAATGTTGTGATCGGGAGGGCTAGGAAAGACGCCACTATTGCGCCCTGTGGTGAGCAGCCCCAAGCTATAGCTACGGCTGACGTCCTAGCAATCCAATCCCGATGCTATCCTGGACCTTCGAATTTTGATATCGTTGCTTTGCAACTGTGCTGAGTGTGAATATGGTGTGCACGTCGGCAGAGTGGATGAAGCCCGCAATGGCACTCGCCCTTTCTCTGCACGCTCGTGGATAGCCCCGTCGAGACCACAGATACATTCGCTGTATTTGCGGACATAATACCTATAATGTATGTCAAGTCTGCAGCTGGCGCGCCTCGAGCTCTTCGAGTGGTGCCGGCGCTTGTGACTGCAGCGACGAATGCTTTTGGCGACCGATCCCGACCATCTGGATTCTGTGCAGAACATGTTGAAGAATATCTTTGAGGCGTTCACTATAACGTGGAAGAACAAACTGTGAAAGAAGGCCAGGCTCGAGCGCTCATGAGCTTGCTACCGGATTGATCTGTTTGCCAGCCGACGAAGCGTTCGAGTTCTTGGCTGCGATGGTGTGATAGCTCTCCAAATTTCCCGATCCCGCCATGACCAGAAAGCATGCTGATCAAGTGCGGCTGAGAGCATATCCGGCTTCAGCTTGTGACTGTCATGCACCTCCTATCGCTTTCATTGCAACAACGCACTTGTAGATATCTATCTAATCATGTATCTGCCGCATAGAATCTAGAATCTTCGAGACGAGTGCCTTCTGTTCCAAATCTATGCACACGGCATGCCATAGCTGCAGAGTGAACATGGCCATTGCGCTTTTGCATCCTAGCAGCTCGGGTATGTTCGTCCTCGGCGTTTGGCAATGGATGTATGTTTGTATGTATACATGTTGCATTGCCATGCTATCTTGATCATGTGGTCTACCACCTTATGGAGCAAACCGCAGTAACGCATCCCCTCGGGTCTGTCGCGCAAGGACGTTGTTAGCACATGTACAGTCCGCGGGGCCCACCACACGGACAGGTTGTGCCCGCATGCAACTGCGATAGCAATCGTTGGTCGCAGCGTGGCAATATGGTACGCTTCTTGTGTGTCGTGAAAAGTGACATGTTCTCCGAAAAATAGTCGGGGCGTGCTATTGTATCATGCAATAGTGTCACCGCTGACGAGCCAAAACTTCATTGTCGTCGTCATTTGCACGTAAGATTGCTGTTTGTAAGATTACGTCGTCATTTATGGCAAAGAAACCTTGCATGCATGGCCACTTTTCATCATGCATGACAGGGCTTTTGCATGCATGAAGGTTTTCGAGGTCGTGATGTTCTGAAAAATCTCGTCATTTATGCTTGACAAGCTCGTAACGTCAGCGTCATTTACCCCCTCGTAACTTACGTTCGTCACGTAATCGGTGACACTAATTGTATGTGACCCGTTCGAGCATTGTGGCTTCAAGGGCATTGAGGCTGATTGGGTACAATCGACCATTGTGGCGACCGGGGTGTCACGATGGCCGATTGTAACTAATCGACCTCAACGCCCTTGAAGCCACAAGGCTCGATCGGATCCAATCGAGCATCGTGGCTTCAGGCGCCCGCAGCCCGCCCGTACATGCAAAAGAACACGTGCATAAACACAAGCAATGTGTGTGCCCATACCCGAACATAGCGAAGGTGTGTGCTGCAGGATCACATAGATGTTGAAAGCTCCAACATGTCAGATGCAGAAGATGTTGCAGATTCACCGGCGCATGCAGCCAATCCATCAGACATTGACGATGATGGTGAGCGGGTGAGACTTTCATTCATGTGCAACCCTGGTCCGCTTGACATGCCTTTGTAGCTAGCCGGCATGGAATGTTATGTTGTATGCAAGGTCCGTAATCCTGTATGTATACTACCATCATCTTAAAGCCAACCCACCAGCACTGATGCCGACATGTTGTAAGGTGTAGAGAAAGGCCGTTCGCCGGAGGCTGAATATTGACGGCGACAATGACAATAGCGAGCCATTGGCAAACTGCCCATCAGCTGGCACTACGAGTAGTTTTGCATCAGCCATAACAGCGGGACTTCGGTTGACGATGTCATCCGAAGCGGATGCATTACTGGCAGATGGCTCCAATCCATCCCCAAAAGTGCGATCCGAGTTACATGCGTTGAGTGCAGTTGCTACTCAAGCACTGTACCATACCCTGTTATATGCCACCACTATGCAAACCTTCATGAAATTCGCCAGACAGCATGCATCTTCAACAGCATCCGGTGGGTTATAGGGTATTGTTGCGCGTGCCGAGAAACTTCAGGACGCGGTAAATAAGCTGAAGGAATTGCTGGGAGATGCAGCTGACCGGCCCCTCACAACAAAAGGGCCAAGCGTTTTTATATGGCAAAGGCTACACACTGTTCAGGTGAGATCCCTCTCGCAGCATGTACCATTCATACGCGGAGGAGCTAGTCTGCTCCAATCGGTGTGGTATGCAAATCAAGCTAGTACAGTCGCCTCACAAACATTTTCTTGCAGGAAGAGTCGGCCAACCATAAACGCGAGATTGCGGCAGCGCTAGAAGAGGCCGTTCAATAGATGTTTGGGAGCCGTTGTGGCGCAGCCGGAGACAGGGCATGCAGACATGCTGTTTGCCGCCAACAGCAGCAGTGTTGGCGTTGCAGCACTGGCGTGGCCGTGAGCAGCATGTTAGGAGAGCAGATGTGGGTTATGTGCAGCAGGGGGCAGGGGGCAGGGGGCAGGGGGCCGAGGTAAGGGGGGGCAGGGGGCATGTGAGAGGCCGGGAAGCGGTCTGCAGCGGTCCTCGTGGCTCCCTGGGGGCCATGTGGTCGATCGTGCCCATTCGACCATAGTGGCGTCCGGGGTGCTGAGGTCGATCGTGCCCATTCGACCATAATGGCGTCCGGGGTGCTGAGGTCGATCGGGCACAATCGACCATAGTGGCGTCCGGGGTGCTGAGGTCGATCGGGCACAATCGACCATAGTGGCGTCCGGGGTGCTGAGGTCGATCGGGCACAATCGACCATAGTGGCTTCCGGGGTGCTGAGGTCGATCGGGCACAATCGACCATAGTGGCGTCCGGGGTGCTGAGGTCGATCGGGCACAATCGACCTTAGTGGCTTCCGGGGTGCTGCGGTCGATCGGGCACAATCGACCGTCGTGGCTTCCGGGGTGCTGAGGTCGATCGGGCACAATCGACCGTCGTGGCTTCCGGGGTGCTGAGGTCGATCGGGCACAATCGACCGTCGTGGCTTCCGGGGTGCTGCGGTCGATCGGGCCCATTCGACCATCGTGGCGTCCCTAGGACGTCGTCCTATAGAGCGCTTAGGCTGACCTCGTCCCTTGGGACTCCTTCAGGACTCCTTCAGGAGTCCTGAATCGTAGATGTAACACGTCCCCATGATGCCCTGTGGACGTCCCACTCCATCGATGGGACGTCCCATGACCTTCCTTGTGACTTCCCTCCCATGCAGCAAGTGTCCTCCAAGGATCCTCAGCCCGTCCTGCACAAGTCCCGCAGCAGTCTCTGCTATGTCCCTTGTCAACTCAGCGTCCTCTTGGGCAGTCTTCATGCCGGCCTCTTGCAGTCACTCCGCTGTCCTTTCACATTCCTTTATTGGCCTTCCGGCGTCCCTAAAAGACTCCCGGAAGAGCTGCAGCATGTTATCGGTGGTAAATACCTATTTATTTATGTACAGTACGACCTATCTGTGTGGCCCAATGCTATCAGTACCACCAAACACAACTGCAGTTGTCACCATGAGTGGCGTTATACAGGTGGCTAGCGGAGCAGAGCAGCTCCACCCACCTCAGTCTGCATACTACCCAGCCCACACGTCCTCCAACCTAGGAAGAGGTGTCCACACGGGTCCCTGGTGGCGTGAGGCGTCCCATTAAGTGCATGCATACACTCTGATTAGAATCAGGTCATTCGTGTGCCCCGTAGCCGAGTTTGGGGCGCCCATAGGCCATTTGGGACATGTTACAGCACTGTCAGAGAGTTTGGGAAGATTTGTCCAAAATCCCCAAACAAAGAGACGTTTTTGGCCCAAATGTACCAGTTTCCCCAAACGTCCAAAACAAGCCCGCAGCCCTTCCCAGAGTACCTAGTTATGCCCTATAGTGCTCCCAAAGTCAGTCTGGGATGTTTCTGGTGTCCGCGACAGGACTGGGAGTACCATAGGACTGAGTGATAGCCCCCCTACGCACAGGCAGGGCGGACACGCGAATCACGCCCGACCGCCGATGTCCGCTCTATCAACTGTCTTTTATTTGCTTGAAAGGCCACGCCAGAGGATTCGTAGTCGGTGATCCGCCCATTGGCGCAAAGTCGCGCAGCAGTGTAGGGCACTTTCGAGCAGCGTGGTGACAGGGCACACTGCTCGATAGTGCACTTTCGAGCCCTTCAGCGACAGTGCATTGTCGAACGCCCTCGACTCGCGCTGGCCGGCTTCTGTGCGCGCCAGGCCGAGCTCGTCACTACAGTAACCAATGTGTGACGTGCAGAAAATCCAGGCTTTCATCACAGCCAATCCTATGGAAGACTACGAGGTGACTGCCATGGAGAAAGGGTTAGAACTGTGCCGAAACCTTGTTCAAGCATGGAAGGATATGATGGAGGAAGCAGAGGAGAAGAGAAAATCATGTGTGGTCATTTCACTTGCATGTTGTCGCTCCTCGCGGGTAACCGCAGTTCTCGTGCTGACACGGGGCCCGATGCAGGTACAAGGACATACGTACCTCCATGTCTAACTACATCAACAGCCGAGAGGCAAAGTACAGCTCTGAAGATAAAGTAGAGATGCCACAATCCACTGAAGACATGAGATATCTGGAGGCTTTCACCACTATCGTGGTACGTACGCTGCATCCACTGCTGATTGAGTGTGACGTACGTCACACCATCCGTGCAGACCTGTCACCGCTTATGAGTAGATGTGAATGGATACAAAACGATTGTATCAATCACACGTGTGCCCGTGCAGCCTGTAGAAATGCCAGGAGAGTTTGTACACCGCATGTACTGTCAGCATGTGATCATGTGTGAGTGCCGCAGGTGCCACACCCAGATGACCCCGATGAAAGATCACGTACTTGTGAAGATTGGGCAATGCGCGGAGTGTATGCTGTTCCGAAGGGTCTGATGAAGACACTGGATAAACAGCAGGCCAGGTTGAAGCGCATGGCGGAAGCGAAGTCTAAACAGGCACCAAGCAAGAGGCAAGCCGTGGCCGAAGAGGTTGCTGACTCGCCAGCAAAGGTGCCCGACCCAACTGTGGCGGAGGACGACAATGAGCAGGCACGTCATCCCCTCCTGCAGATCCCTGCTGCGCCTGACAGCACCACCTGTGTCCGCTCTTTCACCAATCAGACCCTTGACTTCATCGGTACAGTTCCACTGGCATGAGATCCAATTAATGTGCCCGGATGATCAACAATTGCGGTGTGTAGAGAGTTGCCGCGCGCCGGAGAGTGGATGTATGCGAGGATGGTGATAAGGACGTCCCGCAGGTCACCACCCAGTCAGCAACCGCAAGTCACGCTGGTCCTAGTACTGCAACCCAGGCCCCAGTGGCCAGGTCATCAGCCCCGAGTTCAGCAACGGCCAACGAATCCCGCCGTCCATCACAGGTGTGACCCCACCAGAAGTTTTCCATTGTTCCTGTTTAGGATATCCCGCAGTTTCTAGCATGTGTTGCAACCACATCCAACACGACTCCCAACGTCTACAATAGCGAGACGATCTCGCGCTGTGCAGAGTACTATCCAGCGTGTCAAGGAACTGGAGGAGCAGGTGGAGGAGCTAAGGAACGTGGTTCCTGACAGCGCACCGGACTCCAAGGGAACCTGGGCCCCGTTACGGAAGCTGCTGAACGATTCTGAGGTGCGCGCTGTCTCGCTTACCTTGAATCCTATGCGCTCCTCTGTTGACGTGGCTACAACACTCAATGATGGCAGATGCCCATGGTGCTTGCTGTCTACAGAGAGTATTCCGCTGCAGTCATTCACTCCAAGTGACCTGCAGGCAAAGTTGCGTGCGCTGCGTGAGGCCACCAACGCCTCGTTGGAGGATGCGATGCCTTAAAGTTACAGCCAGAGCCCGAGCGACCCACAGGCTGTAGTAGAAGAGACAGTGTGGCGCCTGCCTGCCAGGGGCAGGCAGTGAGAGACCGAGTGCGTGCGGATTCGATGGTGCACGGTGGGCTGAAGTGAAGTCGAGCGATGTGGCGTGAAGGGGCGTGCGGGAGAAAGGTTAGCAAGTGACATCTTAGCTCCGAGGAGGACGGCCTCGGGGACGACCTCGAGGACGGTCAACCGCAAGACAAGACATCCCGAGAATGACGCCCCAGATGACGTCATGGTGACGGCATGTAGGATGTGAACGCGAGGACTCCTCCTGTGTGATCAGGACGTCACGAGGATGCCTACGTGACTGCCGGGCGTCCTCAATTTTACCTGACGGCGTCATAGGGACAGCATCATGACGCTTGTTTCGCGTCTTCGAGACGTCCTCTTAGTATCTGTGTAACTCTTGTAGTGAAATGACGTCCTCATGATAGCAAGTAAGTAAGTTCCCAACACTATGATGTCATGAGGATGACATGCCCGTGTCATCACCTTGTCCTTGCACTGTCCTATGTCCGTCCTCGTGCCGTCCTGGTTTGCACAGAGGACACCCTTCACCGTCCCTAGGACGACACCTTGGAGTCTTGCGTGACGTCATATCTATGTCATCTGGCCGTCATTTCAGGACGTCCTCAATGGACTGGCAGCGTCTTTGCAGTGAGGCTTCCACAGCCACAACCACAAACATCGTCGCAGCACTCTCCGCCATCACCGGCCAGCAGCGATGAGTCCGGCAGGAAAGGCGTAAGGTTCCGGACACCAACACTGGTGCAGCATCCCACGCGCATTCCATCAACCCCAGCCGCACCAGCTCCGCCAGCAGCTCCAGCAGCGCCAGCTCCACAGCCAGCGCCAGCTCTAGCCGCACCAGCTCCGCCACCCGCTCCAGCAGCGCCAGCTCCAGAGCCAGCGCCAGCTCCAGCCGGGACTCGGTGCAGCACGCGCAGCAAGCAGCCTCCGGTCGATCCATACCAGAAATGGACGCTGTGGCCCGAGAATAGGGCCAACACAGCAACCGCAGCTGCTGACGAGGGCGAGTATTTTTCGCGCGTGGGCTCCCTCCTGAGCCCACTTCCGTAGAGGAAGCAATCAGGGGGCCGGAAGGCCCACACTGGGTCAAAGCTATGACAGAAGAGCTTACTTCACTGGGCCTCATGAGCACGTGGGAGCTTTGCATGTTGCCATCTGGCCGCAAGGCAATTCCGTGCAAGTGGGTGTTCAAACGGAAGCTGACAGCTGATGGCCAGATTGAACGATACAAGGCCAGGCTTGTTATCAAAGGCTTCCACCAAAAGCATGGCATTGACTACGAGATGGTCTTTGCTCCAGTCGTCCGTGCAGATACCATCAGAGTGTTTTTCACGATGGTGGCAGCGCTCGATCTTGAGTGCCACACGATTGATATCAAAAATGCTTTTGTTCAAGGTCACCTTGCTGAGGAGATCTACATGAAGCAGCCACCTGGGTTTTCAG
>JALKAD010000202.1:119487-132982 GCA_024500015.1 Ulva compressa | reverse complement strand
GCCTGCGTGCACCTGAAAGCTGCTGACAGGCGCCCGGCTGTGTGCAGAAGGGGGTGGCGGCGATGGTGGAGGGCACGGTGCCGGCATCCACCGCAGACGACGCCGGGGTGGCGTACGTGTTTGCGCTGCGCGGCGCAGTGGCGCGCGTGCGCTGCCTGTCAATGCAGGAGGCGTGGAACCGGGAGCTGGCGGCGGACGAGCGCGTGCGCGCGAGCCTGTACGACATCCTGGCCGCACGCACCGCCGGCCGCCCGCTGCCTGCCGAGGTCGTCACCACCGCCGGCGAGGCGCTCACGTTCCTGCTCGTGGTGGACATGCAGCGCGTGCACCGCATCATCAGCGGCGGGGGCGGCCTGCAGGCGGGCATGAGCCAGGTGGGCGCGCAGGCAGAGGTCTCCAACGTCGCCGCCGCAGCGCGCAGCTTCGTTGAGCGGGTCTGTCCTCACACGCTCAGTGCTTTGTTCACACATGCTGAGTTCCTTGCCGCCCCAGAGCTGTGCCTCACCTGAAGATCGTCTTCTTTCGCATGATCTGATGTAGCAGCAGCTGGCCCGTTTGCCACGATCGCCCGTGCTTGTGCGGCAGCCGAGCGATTCTTGTCTGTCGCCGCTGCTAGCACTCATTGCACAAGCGCATGTTGATATGGGCTGTACAATGCCCGCCATGAAGGTCGCCACGTGAGCACCCAGCTTGTTGCGTCGATGGCCATATCTATGCTCAGGGCACTGTGTGGTGGCGAAGCCACGTTTTGGCGTGCCGCACTGGATAGAACCTGCACCACGCACCCCATGCCTGTTCAGCCAGCCTGTGAAGCACCCCGTGGCTGCAGTGCGTGGATCTCCTCGGCGTGCCTGATGCAGCAGCCAGCGACGACGTGGGCGCGGCCGACGTGGAGTCGCTCAAGCACGGCGCATGCATGGCGCTCATGGAGGTGCTGTGCCTGTGCAACGCGCACCGCGAGGACGACGTACCCGAGCTGGAGGGCCTCGCTGTGGATGTCACGGACGACACCGCCGACATGCTGTGGGCGCGCGCAGACGCGCTGCTCGACTCGAAGGCCGAGTGCTGCCAGGAGATCGATTCCCTGCGGGAGGACCTCGAGTCTGGCGCCATCGCTGGTGCGGCACTCCTGCATGCCTTCCGCGCCTGTTGACTGCCATGGGCATGCCATTTCAGGCAGGCTCCGCATGATAGAGGGGATCAGGAGCCATGCAATGCAGTCGTCCGTGGTGTGCGTGCTGCGCGTGCTGCGGTGCAGGACTGCACACGAGGTGCACGGGGCCCGTGCGCGGCAAGTGTTGACATGCGGTCTTGACATGCGGTCGCTGTGTAGATGCTGAGCGATCTGAGGCGATGGAGAAGCTAGCGGCGGCGGAGGCGCGCGACAAGCACCTGCTGAAGCGCTGCGAGGGCATGGCGGCCAGCATGATCCGCCTCGTGCTGTGCCGCGCGGTCGGCACGCACGCTGTGCGATTTGCCGGCAACCTTATGGCGCACTGTCCGCTGCTGGATGAGAGGCTCACGTCCATCACAACCCAATTCGTCCTGTGCGGCCTTGCCCCTCCCCTGCCCTGTCTCCTCCTTGTCATTGACTGAACGAGGACCGACAGCGGTCTGGCCAGCACTGGCGCGCTGTGACACTGCATTGGAATGTAGGCCTGTGCTCAGGTCCCGTGCCATATTCACGGTGGGCGCCGACAGGGCATGTACCAATCCCTGTACCCTGCATGGTTGGGCAAGTGAGTGTTGGCACTGTGCACGACTCAACCAATGCGAGGATCACGACCCACTTCGCATGTGTGCGGGCTCACGGCCAGACTGAGAGCACCAGAGTGGCCAATTCGTGACGAACTGCCCTATCTGACATGTAGCGCACGGCAAATGAACAAGCTTGATACGTGTGCAGAAAGATCAAGAAGCTGATCCCGCACATGCTGCCCCAGGCGCTCCTTCATGCCCTCAGCGCCATCTTTGAGGAACTCTGCCAACTGGACGAGTCCCGGTGCGCTCTCACAGCCACAGCTCCAGCCGCGTCGTCGTGCTCAGCCTCAACTGCCTGACGCAGCACACAGCTGCAGTGCGCCTGAACCCAGCCACAGCCACCTTGCCGTAGATCAATGAGCTTGCCATCGCAACGCGTAGCCAGCACGAACCACACACAGCACACGGTCACCCTCCGCAGCACGCAGCATGAGTGAGCACAGCGCGGTGCAGGTACGGCATGGAAGACTTTCAGGAGATCGCGCGTGCGCTCGCGAAGCCGCTGAACGAGTTTGGCACTTCCCAGGCGCTGCTGCTGAGCGTGTGGAACGCGGGCCTCGGGTATGTCGCAGCTGCGGCCCCGGAGCGCCTGGAGTTCATCAGCCTGGGCATGGTGCACTTTGTGCCTGGCCTCAACGCCGAAAGCGCGGAGACGGTGCTCGGCCAACTCGAGTCTGAGTCCATCGACATGGTGCGCCGCCTCTGCCACTGCATCTGGCAAACGTTCTAGTGTCAAGCTCCCATCCAAGCAGAGCACAAATCGTATCAAGTATCTGGCGACATGCACTTCTGCAATTACAGGCGTCTGGTGCACATGCTGCATGCACCCTCGCGAGCGTTGTGCAGTCAGGGAGCGAAGCGTTTGAGTATACCCCAGGTGGGTGCTGGCAACACTGGCGTGGTGACTGTGTCCTCAGTGTTGGAGCTGCGGTGTGTCTGTCGGTGTGGTGAGAGTAGTGCCTGCCTCCAAGGACACCGTCCCCTGTGAAATGGGTTGGGCGGGTAGCTTGCCAGGCAGCTTGTGAAGCCGGGTGCGACTGCTCAAGAGAGACAGCCCGCTGGTGTGCAGACGCAGGGGCTCGCGGAGGCTGTCGCGGGCAGCGATGTCGTGGAGCCATGCCTGCGCGCGCTGCGAGAAAAGGCCGCAAAAAAGCCGATGCCGTCAGCGCTGAAGAAGAAGGGCGCGGCGAAGGGCGGCCGCAAGAAGGCTCGCTTCCAGGGCGCGGACAGCGACGGCGACAGCGACGACGATGGCGGCGGCGCTGGCAAAGAGGCGCGGCCACGGCCCAAGGCCAAGGTGCCGGCGACGAAAGAGAACGTGAACAAGCTCATCAGCGGCGGCGGCGGGTGGGTGAAGCGCCGCGGGGGCGAGTCCGACGAGGAAGAGGAAGAGGAGGAGGATGCGATCGAGGGCACCCAGGTGATGTTCTTTACCATCTCGCATAAGGGTTTCCAGCATGCCCCAGACCCCCCACCCCCGGTTGTGCATTGGCCCAGGCAGGCTGGTTGCGTCAGAGAGTTGTGGTGCGGCGGGGGTCGGCGTGTGTGCCCATGCGTGTGTGAGCATGCATGCGTGGCCTTAGTGTATGAACTTTGCTGGTTTGTGCGGGCGGCTGAGCGTGGCGCTGTGATGTGCAGGACCCGCTGCCAACGCGGAGGCCACCTCAAGGCAAGGCGGCGCCCGCAGCTGCAGGGACACCGGGCCGCACGACGCGGACGTCCCAGCGCGCCGCATCTGAGGCCGCAGCGTCGCTGGCTCCCGCACAGTCCATCGACCTCACCGCTGACCACAGCGATGACGAGCGCAGCGGCTCCGACGCTGAAATGGCAGCGCCCCCCCCAGCGGCGGCAGTTGCTGCGACACCTCGCGCAGCGTCTGCTGCCGCGAACGATGCGCAGCCTACCTCCAAGCAGTCGCCTGCTGAGGCGCGGCCCAGCGGGCGTGGCAAGGCGAATAGCCTCATGGCTTCTGACACGCCGTCACGTAGCCAGTTGAACAGCCTCGCCGCGACGCCGTCGCAGGCCGGGGGGGTGGGCAGCTTGGGCGCGACGCCGTCGCAGAGCCACGGCGGCCGGCGCGGCAACAGCCTCATGGCGACAGATTCCGGTCAAACGCCCGGCAGCGTGGCAAGATCGGCGGGCGCGGCGCGCCGCGGCACGGGCCGGCGGCAGGGGCTGGAGGTGCTGCCGGAGGCAGACGAGGCCGGGGGCGATGTGGAGATGATGGACGCGGAAGATGAGGGGGTGGCGCATGGCGCGGCGGGTGCGTCAGAGGGCTGGGACTCGATGCCGCAGGAGGTGAAGCTGCCCGCCGGGCTATTTGAAAGCGAGGAGCCCGGGGCAGACGAGCATGAGGGTGACGTGGAGATGCAGGATGCGGCATCGGAGGAGGAAGAAGCGGAGGAGGAGGGGCAGGAGCCCAACGAGGAGGAGGAGGGGGGGGAAGAGGAGGAAGAGGATGAGGGAGATGCGGAGGGGGCAGAATCAGATGGCGGCGATGGCGAGGAAGAGTCCGATTCGGAGCCCGAGGAGACGATGGTTGTGCGCCGCAGACGGCCGCTGTGAAAGACGCGCTTCAGCTGTCACCATGCCGGATGATGTGTGTGCCCGGTGGGATATGAGTTGCCGGGTGTTTTTACGGGCCCGAATCGATCTGTCCGGCTTGCGCGCGGACTGGATTTGACCGGGGTGCATGGTTGCCACAGGTCAGATTGGTGGCATGGTGATCAGGATCCTGGTTCTCTTGCAAAGCCCATCTCTTATGGAGTCAGATGAGTGCGGGCCAGTTGGCCAAAACATGCAATGATGCGTATTGGATGTCACGCAAATGCTTCAGCAGGCACTTGTGCAAGGGTCTCTCGCTGATTGTGCGAAAGGAGAAATTAGGAGAGGTTTGTCGGCAAGGTTCACACGCCACATATTTCCCCTCTTGGTGCCACCCCGCAGGTATCACGGTTTCACAGCGACATTCTCAACGTGTCCTGGCGATGAACGTACATGCATGCACAGCTGTGGTGTCAATGTCCTCATGGATCCGGCAATGTAATCATACAGACAGCTGCACGTCATGCTGATTGTGTGGACGCAATCAATGTGATATGATATCTCAATACACGAGCAAGCCTTGCTTAGTAACAAGAGTAGCTAGGTGGCTGATCTGTAGAGTGGTTGTAGCATTTGTTTTATGGAGATCAACGCAAGAGCCCGGCAGCGACGGCAACAGCAGGAAAGCAGATGACCAAAACCCCGCAAGCAGGCAGCAACAAGCAGCAACAGCCCCAGGCGAAAAGCCACAACCAACCGGCACAACTGACACAACCGCACCTGCGCAGCCACACACGCGCACTCCAACGCACCCCACCACCGCGTCAACCACGCCAAAGCCGCACACAGCGACAGTCCGCACCTCGCACCGCCGTCCGCCCCCAGCAGGCTCGGCCAACACCATCCTCCCAACAGCACCACCACCACCGCAACCAGCCCCGCCCGAGCACTCCACCGCGGGCACCGCGCCCATGAGAGCCCGGGGGCGCACGGGCAGCTTGGCGTTCCCCCTCTGCAACGCACAAGACAGCAACTGCCGCCTTCTTCACGAGGTGACAGCTCCGGCCTACACACCAAGGGCCCCATCCGTTGTAGCATTTGTCAGTCACAGCGTCGCGTCGAGCAGATGTTCATTTCATGAGTGTACTCGAACTGCTCCGACAGGCATGCATTGGTGCATACGTGGACGATGGGCAACTTGCTCGGGACAGTTCAAATGGATGCATGTGTCCAGCATCTCCGAGCTTTGTTGGTCGATGGATCAATCTTTCCATGACACGCACTGACGACATAGCAGTCTTTATGTGCAGCCTCGTTGACGACTGCACCCGCGCGAAGAAAACAATTGCCGCCAGTCATCCAAGCAATGAAATGCATCAGAGTTCTCTTATGTATAGCCGTTTAGCCCAGCAAGGTCGCGTCTGCGGTCAGGAAAAGCGTGCGCGCGGCTGGGCTGCGGACACCGACGAAGCGTGTGTGTCGCCTCCGCTAGCACGCAATTACTCAGCCGGAGACATCGCAGCCGCACTCAACAAGCCCATTCTACGAGAGGAAGTATTGTGTCGTGCTGTCGTCCCGGCATTGAAGAGCGCGCAACGGACAACGGGCTACGTGCCCACCAGGTGGGTTCCGAAGTACAGTGCATCGTGTTCACGCTTGGCACATTGACGAAAGCTTTTCCTGGTGCATACCGTATCCCTTACTTCCTGTTTTCCGTTCCACATCGCGCGAACGTTGTCTACAGGATCCTGGCTAACGCGCTTGCATCAGTCCTGACCAACGGCAAGTCCAACGAACTAAAGTTGCTATTGCACCAGTATGCCATCGATAAGTACATCTTCAGTGCGGGGTTGAACCATGAATGCGAAGACCAGGCAAGCATCCTGTGCAGCGGCATGACTGTAGACCCATGGAACAGCCAGAACTCGGCAGCAGCATGTCATGTCGGCAATTTCAATCAGGTATGCAACGCTCACTTGTTCAAAGAGTGCCGTCTTGGTATGCCGGCGCCAATGTGATGGTGCGAGTTGATGTTGATGACAAGTACATGGCATCATTGCCTGACCAATTGCAACTGCATTGGTGCAGGCACCAAACAGCCTGAGCGAGGCCCTCGTATTCTTCTCTGGCAAAGCTTGGGATGTTCAGAGTGCTTGGAACATAGCGGTGTCTACAGCAACGTCCCACAACGTGAGCAACATGATGAACTTCAGCCCTTCGCCATTGAAGTCCAGGTTCCGGCCACACAGGAGGCTGCAGTGATGGTACATGGATCGTGATCCAAAACCATGTATCTTCATTTCGAGCCAGCTATGTATAGTTATTGAGTAGGCATGTACATGATGTGCACCGCTGCTGCCCAGGGTGCTGAAACATGATAGTAAATAGATTCACAGGTCGACTCCATGAGAGCACTTGGAACGCGCTCGTATGACCCCGATCAGCTATAATGTAATTTTTTGCAAGTCAGTTGTTGTGTGTCACTTGTCGCTGCCTGCTGCGCATTGCACACGAGGCAGTTGTCAAGCAGCCGGCGCGATGCTCACGTCCGTGCACCTGGGCACGCTGGCACAATAGATGCAGCCAGGCGAGACACACCAATCAATTCCGTGGTATTTACAACAGGGTACTACCTGAGTAAACTTTGACCTTGTTGAACTTGCTCATGAGGTCGGCTTCTAGTATCAAACTGGGCACGTGTAATATGTTGCCCACCTGCCTCGGACTCCATGCCTGCTACATCATACAGTCATAGACCGCCACTGATGCGCGATCCACTGGTGGGCACACAAAACGGCTCTCACGCACTGAGGACCTGGTGTGTCCTGTCACTGTCACACATATTCCGGCTGGTCCTGTGAATTTAGTTACCACTGTGTCACAGTGCCAGTTAATCTGTTTTGCTTCCACTTGATGCATGCTGCCCTCACGGTGCGTAGCCGGGTGCAATGGGGTAAACGTGTATATTCAAATTCAGCCTCATCTGGTCAGAAACTGTCGAGCCTGCACAGAAAATGTAACCATGGACACATTTTGCTGCTGGGCTACATTCAATAGATCCACATTCAATAGATCCAAGGTCAGGCGGACATGGGAGCGAATGTCTGTGACCACCACGGACATGCAGCACGCATTTGGTAGACATGAGTCAGACACAGGACGAGCAGTCTATGGGGCATAGTCCCACCCTGCATTTTTTTTGGAACAGTCAGAGATGCGCCAAGGACAGTGAATAAGCTGCGAGTACCATCCAGACACACATCTGCAATGTGTGCACTGCTCATTCTCAGTCGGAGCCGACCAGACACCTGGAGAGACTTACGGAACAGATGGATTCAGACTGTTGAAAACAAAATCGGAAATTTTGATCAGTGCATCATGGATCAGCTTGTGCAATTCATTCGGGGTTTTTTACCAAAAGAAGCATTTGGTTTGAGACAGCGGATCACGTCTGGTAGAAATACATTGGATTACACTGAAATCGATCCTTTGCCCACGTGAGGCTGGTGGATACAAACCCGTCGCGAAATCTGGCTCCCCTCGTGACCGCTCTTAAACAGCTGAACCACCGTGTCGTCCTCTGCAGCTCTACACCATTCCTGACTCATGCGCGCCCCAAAGGAGCCCTGATCATGCGAACTCATGCCCCTGTGCTGGCAGAAGCAGCAGCAGCAGCCCAAGCTGACCCTGTGTGCCCTAAGGCTACACCAGAGCAGCTACCCTGCCCGTGTCCATCCACCTTTGCCTGTTCTGATCAGCCCTCTAAAACGCCAACCGCTTCTTCTGCTTCTCGCTTGGCAGCTTGACCTTGGTGGCCAGGCCGACAGACTGCAAAGCATAGATGATTTGCCACGTCATGTCAAACTGCCACCACTCCAGGCCATGCCGGGCCGAGAACTCAAACGCATGGTGGTTGTTGTGCCACCCCTCGCCCCAGGCCAGCAGGCCGACCCACCAGTTGTTCATGGAAAGGTCGCCAGTGTTGTATGACTGCTTGCCCCACAGGTGGCACGCGCTGTTCACCAGCCACGTCACGTGCCACACCCACACAACACGTACTGCTCCACCCCACACGATTGCCGGGAATCCCCCGATGGCGAAGAGAGCAGCAAACATGAGGCCCAGGTGCAATGTGTAGTACTTCTCCATGTGGTTGTAGAATGGTTGACTGGCCAGATCTCCCGCATTGCTCCGGTCGCCCACACGCTCAAGAGTCGCATCATTCTCCAGGATCCACCCCATATGTGACCACCAGAAGCCCTCATATGATGAATGTGGGTCAAGCGGTGTCTCACAGTGGACATGGTGGTACCTGCACGACAGAAGTAGTGAGTGATGCAACAGAAAAAGTGGTTGGCGCATGGCACGACTCGACGTTTGTTGACTGAACCGGAGAGCATGATCATTTGTACAGGCTGCAGAGCTGTACTGTCTTGATGAGGCACAAGGGGGGCCTGCTCTTCATCATATGCATCAGTTCCCCTTTCACCTCCCAACCCACACGTGTGCGATATAAAACCACCTACAGCAGCCCCACTGCTGACAGGAATGAAGCGGCCGCACCTGTGTGTGGACACCCACTCCTTCGGGTCCCCTTGTACAGCCAGGGCTCCGCAGTATGCAAAGAAGTACTCGAGCCACTTCGGAGTCTTGAACGACTTGTGTGCTAATTGTCTATGGAAGCTGAGAGTGATCCCCAGACAACCTGTCAGAAAGTATGTGACTCCAAAAAGGGCTAGGTTGCTCCAGGAGAAAGTGAATGGGGCGGCGAGACAGAGCACGTGCATGGCAATGATGAATCCGATGTACACCTTGTCGGTGAAGTTCTTTGAGCGTTCAACCTCAGTAGATTTCTCCTTCGCGAAAATATTTTTTGTGAACGCGACCTTTTTGGTGCCTTCATAAAACTGCTGTGCCGCTCGGTTGGGCTTCGGGATGATCTGCAGTCGCGTCGCACAAGCTTCGAACTAGCTCGCAAGGGATTCTGACCGAGCAACATGCGAACCTCCGCCGAGTCCAGAGGTTGTTTCAGTCACGCAGAAGAAACCATACCTGCTTCGCGTCCACCCCTTCCTTGAAGACGACGTCGTATTGTTCAGCGTATGACAGTCCATCAAGGCTGTCGATGGAGTTGGCGCCCGCTGTGGATGGGGTCTCCGAGACGCTGGCGGCACATGATCTGCAAAATTGCACAATTTCTTGGCAAGAATGGAAACAAATTATTGAAATAACCGCCTCAGGAGTCGGGCACGCATGATTGATCAAGAATGAACTGGCGCGCAACGCGTGCGATGGACACACGCTGGCACTTGCACATCAATTGCGGGCGAGAAATACTCTAGTACGACACATAGAAATCAATGCGGTTGTCGTCGCCGGAATTAGTAGCTGACAGCGCGTGGAGAGACCGGAGTGGTGGAAGCCGAGGTAGACTGGCACTGCTGACACAGACACCGTCGGCGTGCCGAGCACTGGCTGAAGAAGAGAAACACGTATCGCATAGTTTTAAGCTACTGTATGAGACTATGCACAGCATGAAACAGATGGCTGCTGATCCTTGGTCAATCCGACCATGCGTTGCACTGCTTCACTTGAACCAGGCAAACCGCATCATCATCGCCGTTGACCAATTGGAACTATAAATACCATAGCCTTTCCTATTCGCATAGAGTAACGGCAACTTGTGTCATGCCTGTGCGGTAAGTACATACCAAGGCCAGGCCAAGATCGAAGACGTGTTCAACCTCCGCATGGCTGCGCCCGCAAACAGCAAAGACGCAACAACAAGTGTCGAGCAGTGCCGAGAATTGATATGTAGTCATGTTGCAGCTAGCGTTCTGTTATGCAATCATCATCCGAAGCATCCATGCCGAACAGCGCAACGAAGGCGTACCTGACACATCGAGCGGGGGCTGCGCTACGCACAGAGGTGCGAATGCGGGTTTGCAGACACTGCATGGTCTTCTTCGTGTACTTGGCTGAAGTAGTGGAATCACAAGCCCATCAGGCTTGGCGACAACTCCAGAACCAACACCAAATCACAAGACCGAGTGCGGCACAAAGCGGAAGGTGGAAAAGGCGACGGGTGAAAAGATGTGCTGGTGGTGTTGTAGCTGTTGGGGTTTCTTAATTAAGCCGTTTCGATGGATAGGAATGTCACCACCGAATCTGCATCCGCTGAGCGAAACACTCCCAGCCCCAGGATATCGAAATCTGCACAGGACGGCATGACGTGTACGATCCGTGTACGATCCAGGACGGCCGCGGCAGCCGGAGACAGATGTTGAATATGCGCAAGCACACACCGACTACAGCGCAACATTGCTACCTGCGATTGTTGACCGCAGTGTTGCTCTAAATCCTCCGGCGCCAACAGGCACGACGTGACACAAAGCGGCGGCACCTCATCACGCCAATCGTCTATTCGCGCACTTCCACAAATTGCCTGCAATTGGGCAATTATGAAACACTGCTACACGTGTTCAGGCGCAGGACCATTGGTGTACAGCACTTCTGCAGAATTCTGCTGCGTCCCTGGCTCTCCTTCGACAGTCGCATATGCGCACGCAAGGCGTCCGCCGAGCCTCCTCGCGCTGCACCACTATCCCAGACACGGTCGGCCTGATTTGAGCTCTGCCTGCATAGTGGTTTTCACACAAGCGGCGAACGTTTGCTGCAAACAACGTTTGCCCTGCGCCCGGATCGTCTGCACGCCACTTCTGCGCTTGCATGATCTGTTTGCGCGGTACAGTGCTCCGCTATGGTGCAATCTCACACCTGAGCAGACTCACATCCGTGCTCGCTGCGGCCAGCTTCTGATGTATTGGTGTGTACACGTGCACTCAAACAAGAGCAGGCTATCTTCCATGGACCGCACTGCAAATTGGAGCCAGCAAGCTATTGAGACCTGCCTTAATTGTCTGCTGTTTCTCAGATAGTGCAGGGTGTGACAGATGGTCAGCGACATCTGCTATCTTGCCTGCACAGGCACGCCTTCGAATGTGTCCCTGGTACAGACACAACCATGTTCCGTGTAGCACGCCCATTTGATACTGGCAGTCGCTGTAGGATGTGTCAGCGTTTTGCACTCCGTTGAGCACCAGCTGCCGTATAGGTAGTGGCTTGGTGTTCATGAACTGATTTGGCGGTACGGTTGGCGCTGGTTTCTCATTTGAGCCAGCGATGCTGTTGCCTGGCTGCATTGAGCTCCTCCCTTGCAAAACGCTCGCATTGGTGCTGGGCAATAACTTGAAAGACCTGCTCCCCACCTGCACGCCCGTACAACACGATGCCTCTGTCAGGTGCCCACTCGGACATGTGCACCGGGCCCCACCACGGTATCTGCATTCCAATCCGCCTGCGGGGCACTAGGCCGGAGAATTTTACAGTGCCACGCTCGACAAGGCGGTGGAGCACGTATGCTAGTACGAATGGCAATGATCGACTCGGAACACAACACCATGGCCAAGCCAATGCAGGGCCGTAGCCAAGCATGTCGGTGTGCGTCCGCGCCACGCCTTATTAGGGGGGCTCTGCCCTGCCTACCTACCTACATGCGCCAACGGGGTTTTGGTCGTCTGCTTCCATCGGTCCTTGCCTGCTCTTGCCCTCCGAGTCGCTGCCGGGCTCTTGCGTTGATATCTATATATATATTATAACACACCAGCGCCGACTGCGACATGAGGCTCCATGAGTCCCACCACTCAACCCCGTCACAACCTTGCACCGCAGGCCACTGCCGGAAACTCCTATGAATCAACTGTCGTGACACCGCCACCAGTGCCCGTATGACTGATGCAACTGCCACGAGGACGAGCCAGATGCAGTTGTCACGGATTGGCTGAGCGTGCTAGAGTGCTCAGGCGCATTCAGACGGAATCATGCAAACATTTGCTGGCCATGGGTACATACGTATGTTCATAGACTGTAGCTACACGAATATGCTGCCGACTGGTTAATTAGCACAAGTTAGCGAGTCGTGTACCTCGGAAGAGCCGTCGACGCCGCACGGGGCACGTGGCAGTGATGGCTGTGCAGCCCACCCCCCCGCTCCCAAGTGAAGGTACCCAGGTGTATGTGGGCGCGCATGGTGAGAGGGCCTGCGCCTCCCGGCAGCCCGTGCGCACACATGAACCGTTACCCGCGCGGCGCCGTCAAAGCACGCTGCAGTGTGGGCTCGGCTATACGGGACCAGTGCCGACACCGACATGTACTTGGCCTCCGTGTACATGCCGTGTGCGCGCGGGTCGGTCGCGGCTGAACGGGCATATGAGTCGGCCTTACAGGACCTCCACAACGACATCCAGTACTTTCGCAGCAAGCGCGGTACGGTGGTCATTGCGGGCGACTTCAACGCCAGGCTCGGCTTTCGGGGCGCCGAAGGCATGCCGGCGCCCCTCGGTGCTGTGGCACCACCCCGTGGCGAACCCACGCTGGACCAGCATGGCAAATCGCTACTTCGCTTGTGCATTGCAGCTGACCTGCAGTTCTTGTCTGGTACCACGTCAACTACCCCAACGTGCCTGGGGCACGGCAGGCGGGCGGACGGTAGCGGTGCGGGCACGTCGGTCGTTGACCACATCCTGCAAGTTCGCGATCCTGCCGCACCCGCCACCAATGCCCCCCCACCTGTCACGCGTTGGACCATGCTGCGCACCGCGAAGCCCTTGCCCCGATTCAGTCAGATCACTGCCCTGTGGTACCGCACACATCCCTGCGTCGATGTGCACCTGCCTCACGCGGCGCCGCTGTTACTAAATGGCGCCTAGAACTCCTGCTGACTGACATGACTGTCCGGAAACGCTACCGCGAGTGCATGCAGTCCCAATATGATGAAGTAGGGTCCACACTTGCAACACCACTGCAGCGCGGCGACCAGGAGGGCGTGGATAGGATTGCCACTGCAGTGTCGGAGGCGATCCTGGCTGCGGCACGGTCCGCTGTCGGCCAACGCACGATGGTTCCTGGCATCTCCAAGCCCTGGTTTACGCCCGCACTTCGGCGACTGCGCGGTGAACGTGGCAGAGCGCTGCGCGCGCTGACTAGCGATATGCCCGCTGATGCTCCCCAGCGGCTGCACCTATCGCGCTTGAACGCCGAATACCGCGCGGCTGTGGTGCAAGCACGCCGTTCCCACGTGCACAAACGCGGACGGGAGTGCGCACGCCTCTGCAGCACTGAACCTGGCTCC